>VSMD01123475.1:0-47883 GCA_008750895.1 Mirza zaza
CGAATGTTTATAGCAGCACAATTCACTATTGCACGGTCATGGAAACAACCCAAGTGCCCATCAATTCATGAGTGGATAACTAAAATGTAGTATATGCTCACAATGGAATATTACTCAATCCTAAGAAATGACAGTGAGCTAGCACCATTTATGCTATCCTGGATTAAGCTTAAGCCCGTTATCCAAAGTGAGGTGACACAAGACATGGAAAATGGGCTCCACATCTACTCGCCATCAAATTGGTACTGACTGATTTAAACTTTGGTTTTCAAATGGTGGCAATGCTCACCAGAGATTCGGTGTGTGTGGGGGCACCCAACCTTAGGGATGGGATGAGCATTTTGGAGGGGGATGGCATACCTCTAACCCTTCTTAGGGAGAGGCAAAGATATACAATGTAACCAAAATGCTAAAAAAAATAAATTTTTTAACAGGTGGTGGGCAGGCAGGTGTGGGGATGAGGAAAGGGGTGTATGCTTCCATAACATGTGTGATGCACACCACCAGGGGATTGGACATATCGGGGGGAGGGAGGGGGCAGGGGCAATATTTGTAACCCTAACAATATTTGTGCTTCCATAATATGATGAAATAAAAGAAAAAAAAAAAAGAACAGTGGATACACAGGGGTAAGTAGGGAGGGGAGACTTTAGTTGAATTCATTAAATTTTATTTCTGCTTATTTTTAAAATGTAGAATGTGAATCAAATATGACAAAATAGGTACATACAGGTGCTACGTTTTTGCATATTCCTATTTGATTCAAAATTTCAAAAATAATTCAAAATTAAAATTTAAAGTTTAAAAATAAAAAATTAAACATGTTCATTTTAAAAGTAAAATAAAAATACATAAAACAAACAAAATGTATTAATAAAAATAAAAGGATTTGTTCTGTGAAATTTGGATTCAGTCAAAAGGCTGCACTTAATGATTTAGAATGCCACAGGTTCCCCACCCATGGCCTGGATACTCGTATCACATATACCCGATATTTGTTTCAGGTTTCTAATTTGGGTGAGCAGGGAAAAATCCCAGAAATACTGTTATCTAGCAAATCACACTTGTTCCTGGGATAGACTGTAAAATATTGGAGAGAAGCTATTCAATATTTTGGATTAAAGAATACAAAATATAAGTACTTAAAACAAATATCATTATTCTTTATATCTGCAGGTCCAGCACACCTAATTAGACCATGTCATTGCTCTTTTTTTGTTCCTCTCAGAGATATTGCACAGCCCATGAAAGAGCTCAAATGGATGACAGACAGTCCAGCTGCTCTTACTCTTTCACCCTAGAACATCTATATAATTTCATATGTCTTTACTTTGTTCATTTTTATTACTGTGTTATATGCTGATTGTACTGATGGTTTCTTGTCAATTATGTAGATTTTTACTTATTCATACACTGTTATGACCCAAAGACTAGATTGGTAATATAAGCATCCAGTGTCTCTTTCTTCTGACATTTTCAAGATCTTGTTTCCTTATTAGCCTTTTCCTTGAATGAGAAAGTGGATGTAAAGGTATGAGTATATGAGTAGAATATGTAACCTGTTAAGTCTACTTTATGTTGAGTGAGTATGTAAGGGGAAGTTGGAAGCTTCTCAGGAACTCAGACTTTCTTTACAGTCTTCTCTTGTGCATGAATAGTCTATAGATTCCTCTTCTCTGGCTTGTCTTTCTATATAACCCCAATTACTTAATATCTTTATGAAATTCAACAAAGTCTCTAGTCCATTAGTGTGCTTCTACTGTCACTTCTTTTATAGATTTAGTCCCTTCAGTAAATCATTTTACATAAGTGGGGTGTTAGAAAAAGTTAAAATACACACTTGTGCAAAGCCTGCATTTTAGACTAGATATTCTACTTTCTTTAAAAAGAAACTAAGTATAGTTACTTTAAAAAGAAAATATATGCATTATTTAACAAATATTTAGATATAAAGTATAATATTATTTTTGGTATATTCACCTAGTTTTCTGGCACACTGCTGACGTTGAATTTAGAACTATTCCATTGAAACACTAATAACATGATGGATGTATTCTCAGTTATTAAGAATTAAATTTTCATAAAGTGACTTTTGGGTAGATGCCCAGTAGTGGATTTGCTGGATCAAATGGTAGATCTACTTGTATCACTTTGATGTTTCTCCATATTGCTTTCCACAGAGGTTGAACTAGTTTGCAGTCTGACCAGCAGTGTAGGAGTGTTCCTCTCTCTCCACAGCCACGTCAGCATTTATTGTTTGGGGACTTTTTGATAAAGGCCATTCTCACTGGAGTTAAGTGATAGCTCATTGTGGTTTTGATTTGCATTTCCCTGATGATTAGAGATGTTTAACATTTTTTCATATGTTTGTTGGAAAAGACACCTGCACTCGAATGTTTATAGCAGCACAGTTCACAATTGCAAAGCTGTAGAAACAACTCAAGTGCCCATCAATCTATGAGTGGATTAATAAAAATGTGGTATATGTATAGCATGGAGTACTACTCAGCTATAAGAAACAATGGTGATATAGCACCTCTTGTTATATTCCTGGATAGAGCTGGAACCCATTCTACTAAGTGAAGTATCTCAAGAATGGAAAAACAAGCACCTCATGTACTCACCAGCAAATTAGTATTAATGGATCAACACCTAAGTGGACACATAGGAGTAACATTTATCAGGTATCAGGAGGGTAGGGGGCGAGGAGGGGATGGGGATGGGTATATACAAACACAACGAGTAAGATATGCAACGTTTGGGGGATGGACACACTTGGAGCTCTTACTCGAGGGGGGAGAGGGGCATGGGCAATATATGTTACCTTAACACTTGTATCCCCATAATATGCTATAATTTAAAAAATGAGAAAAGAAAGAATTAAATTATATTCATTCCTTAATCTGGAGATTTGATTTTCAGAACATTTGTCAAAGATGTTAAAAGGCTTAAACATTTAATTAAAACAGAATCACAAGTTATTGTAAAATAATAGCAATTTACTTAGCCAAGAGCTATAATAAAAAAAACTCTAAAGGTGATATAGAAATTTATATGGATGTAAAAACCTTTGTGAAGCTCAGTTTTTCCCATGTAATCAAAAACCTAATAAGGACAGCATAGGAATTATCATGATAAAACATTACGTTTTTGTTTCTTAAGCCAGTTACCAAAAGATAAAAAACCAACCAACCAAACAAAAAAACTTCTGTAGTGCAATTGTTTCTTCTTACAGGAAGCCCATTTAGACAACTTGGAAGTTAAACCTTCCTGTCATAAGTGTTTATCTCATTTATATTTACCTAATTTATTTATAATTTAGCAGTTTACTTAGAATTTAGTTACCATTTCAAGTTATTTTCCTGTTAACTATTTTATAAAAACCTATAACTATTTCACATATAGCCAATATAATTAATTGTACCTTCAACAAAATCATTCAAAGTCTAAACAAATTTATATCTAAAAACATCTTCATAAACAAAATTAGGAAAATGAGAAGGAAAAGAATTTCACAACAGAGACCAGAAAACAATTACAAAATATATTAATAGTTTTAATTAATTATTACTTTTAAATTAAAAAGAAAAACTATGAAGAAAACAAATGTAAACGTTGTAGTAAGACTTACCACTTGGAACAATGTAACACCTTTTCTAAGTTCTATAAATATAGTAGAAGTTTTAGAACACATCCAACTTAAAGATATTAACTATTTAGATCTTTTTAAAGTACTAAGATCCCCAAATAAAATTTATTGACATCGTCAGATTGTCAGTCTGTTCCTAGTTCTTGGTGTGCTGTTGGCTGAAGAATGAACAGACTGATAGCAAGGCTAGGATGAAACAAAGTTTATTGATAAAGAACAAGATGGGTTATAGAGCAAGAGCAAAATAGATATGCCACAGATGATGAAAGGGTCCCTTGTCATAACAAGAGGTCCTGGTTATGGTCTGGTGTCCTGTTTTATATTGTCTGGATTGGGCCCTCCTCATGGTTCAAACGAAAGAAATATGAGTTGACATGAAGCAGCCAACCCAGGCCAGGTAATCTCCTCGGGATCATATCAAAATTAAAAAAGAATGATACACCCTCGCTGCATTCTATGGATTTGGGCTGTCAGTTTCATTTAAATATCAAAAATATTTCATAAATACTTACTCAGGGCCTCATGTGTGTAAGCCACTATCTACACACTTTAAAAGACACAAAGAGTTGGTAAGACTTTAAATTGTAATCTAGAAGATCTTCTGGGCCAAAAATAAGTATTATTCATGACCAATTTTGGCATAAGAAGAATAATTGGCATGACCAATTATTTGGCATAAATAAACTGCTGCATATTTCAAATACGTTAGTGCAATCAGGAAATGCATCATGGAAGCAGGAACATTTGACATCTTGTAGAAATAATGCCATTTCTATTGTAAATGAGAATGTGTGCAGTCAGGGGACAGGGGTATTCCTGTAGAGGGATCTGCATGAGACAAAGTATTTATCTGAGAGACTAAGGTGTGTTCAGAAGTCTCTCAATAACTAATTTTGGCTGAAACATTGTTTCCATTAGGACAATTATAGAAGAGGAGACTCCAGAGTTAAAACCCGATTTTAATTGGAAAGGAACTCAAGTGTCAGGGTGAACAAATGCAGAGTGACAAAGACACATATTGTCAGCCCTCCATATCTGTGGGTTCTGCATTTGTGGACTCAATCAATTGTGGATTGAAAATATTCAAGAAAAATATTGCATCTGTACTGAACAGATACAGACTTTTTATGTCATTATTTCATCAACAGTATAGTATGACAATTATTTACATAGTATTTACATTGTATTTGGTATTCTAACTAATCTAGGTATGATTTGAAATGTATGAGAGGATGTGCATGCATTAAATGCAAACACTATGGCATTTTATATCAGGGACTTGAGCATCTGTGAGTTTTGGTATCCAAGGGAGGTCCTGAAACTAATCCTCCATGGATACTGAAGGATGACATATATACATACATATGTATATACAAATATATTCATTTATATTTAGATTCGGATATTTACATTTGGATATTTAGATATTTATATGTATCTATATATGTATATCATAAAGTCTGCACATACACATGAACAAATAACCATATGCATAGGTATATACAGTAACGAGTTGCTTAACTATGGAGCTATATTCTGAGAAATGTGTCATTAGGTGGTCTTGTCATTGTGTGAACATTGTAAAGTGTGCTTACACAAACCCTGATAGTATATCTTAATACACACAGGCTATATGGTATAATCTATTGCTCCTAAGCTACAAACCTGTACAGAATGTTACTGTCCTGAATATTGCAGCAATTGTAACACAATGGTAAGTGTTTGTGTACCTAAACATACCTAAACATAAAAAGGGTAGAGTAAAATATTATATAATAAAAAAGATAAAAATGGTACACCTGTATAAGATACTTATAATGAATGAAACTTACAGGACTGGAGGTTGCTCTGGGTGAGTCAGTGAGTGAGTGGTGAGTGTTTGTGAAAGACTAGGACATTCCTGTCCACTACTGTAGACTTTATAAATACTGTACATTTAGACTACATTAAATTCATAAAATTTTTTTCTTTCTTAAACACTAGATTAACCTTAGCTCACTGTAACTGTTTTTTATACACTTTTAATGGTTTTTAAACTTTTGACTCTTTTGTAATAATTAGCTTAAAATACAAATGCATTGTACAGCTGTAAAAAATATTTCTTTATATTCAATAGGCTTTTTCCTATTTTTAATTTTTTGTTTGATTTTTAAATGCTTTTGTTAATAACTAAGATACACACATTAGCCTAGGACCACACAGAGTTAGGATCATAAACATAATTGTCTTTCATGTCCACCTTTAAATATCACTGATTTCTTTATCTTACTAGTTTCTTTTTTATAATTTTTTTTTTAATTCTGGGAAGATTGAAATCATTTTTTTCTTATCTTCAGGGGCAATAACACACACAGAGTTGTCATCTCATATGATAAAGATGCCTTCTTCTGGAATACTTCCTGAAGGCCCTACATGAGGCTGTTTTACAGTTAACTTTTATAAGTAGAAATATACTCTAAAATAAGGATAAAAATTATAGTATAGTATAACATAGATAATTTATTTTTATTATCAATTATCCTGAGCTCTATATAATTGTTTGTGCTATATGTTTATATGACTGGCAATGCATTATGTTTGTATACAGCAGCATCACCACAAGCACATGATTAATATGCTGCATTGTGACATTACAATGGCTACGAAGTCACTAGGCAATAGGAATATTTCAACTCCATTATAATCTTATGTGACCACTGTCTTACATGTGGTCTGATGTTGACCAAAACATCGCTATGCAGTACATGACTGTATTCAGATCTACGTACATATACCTTACATGTATATAACCTGGTAGCAATGACAATCAATTAAAAGTTATTGAGGAGGGATATGATTCAATCAGAGTCCTATTTTTAAAGAGTCATCTGATAAATGTTATTCCTATATTTCCACTTAGGTGTTGATCCGTTAATACCAATTTGCTGATGAGTACATGGGTGGGAGGGGGGCGGAGGGGATGGGTATATACATGTGCAACGTTTGGGGGATGGACATGCCTGAAGCTCTTACTTGAGGGGAGAGGGGGGCATGGGCAATATATGTAACCTTAACACTTGTACCCCCATAATATGCTAAAATAAAGAAAAAAAGTCATCTGGAGCAGTATTTGGAAGGTAAGAAAGTGACAGCTAGATGGAAAAGATAAATGACCAGTTTTGCAAAACACACAGATAAGTAGGTTTTAGGGTGAGGGGCTAAGGGGTATTAGCAGAAATTTATGTAATTTCAGGTGTTGAGAGAGGAAAGGCAGGGTGACTGAAGATGGATCACTCACTATATTGAAAGAGAATCAAGTTTGAGAAAAGCTAACAATCAAGGGTGTTTCAGGAAGAAAACATTCAAACTCATGCTCAATTTTCATGTCTTTTCCAGCACTCACTATGCACTATGACATCATGTGATCATAACAGCATTTATGCTTTTTTTCCTCCACAGGTTTCTTTTTTTATTTTAGTTTACATATTTTTTTTTATTTCAGGAAATTATACTTTTTAATATGAACTTAAAGTTCCTCATTGTCAAAGACACATTCCAAAAACCTTTAAATGTCACTGATTTCTTTATCTTACTAGTTTCTTCTTCTTTTTTTTAATTCTGGGAAGATTGAGACTATTTTTTTGCTATTCTACAACTTTTATCCCTTTTCTTTTTTCTTTTTTTTTATACATATACCACATTTTATTAATCCACTCATATATTGATGGGCACTTGGGTTGTTTCCACATCTTTGCAATTGTGAATTGTGCTGCTATAAACATTTGAGTGCATGTGTCTTTTTCATAGAGTGACTTTTCTACTCCCACCTCAACTTAATTTTTTAATCTGTTAGCTTCTGAATTAGTGAAGCTTTTCAGATTGCCAAAGAACATGAAAACATAGCTAGAAAGGTCCTTAGAAGGCATCATAGACAAGGAGAGGCAACTGGCCTCTCCTTATTAATAGAAGTACAGTGAACTAAGAGCATCCTGTCATAGCTTATTCCTGCGTTCACTGCTTTAATTTCCTCCTCACTTATTCATCATTCCAATTTCTATTTATTTCTATGTATGACATGTGAATTGAATCTCTATGAGAAGAGAAATTAACCATTTCCCAATAAAGTGGAATAAAAGACGTTTTGATGGCTCTCTGAATTTGTGAGATTTGCTTGTGTTCAACCAAACACAAACCTGTCCTCTCTATGGAGTAAATGTGATATAAATCTCTAATCTACACACCAGTGAAAGGAGTGGGGAACCTGCAGCCTTGGGGTCACATGTGCCTTCTGGATCCTTGAGTGTGGCCCTTTGAATGAATCCAAATTTTACAAATTCAGATTTGTTCGAGATCCCTTTATTAAAAGGGATTTGTCCTGTGAAGTTTGAATTTTGTCAAGGGGCTGCACTTGGGGATCTGGAGGGCCACAGGGTCCCTACTCCTTCAATGTTTTTATTTGTTTTCTACTGTAATTATTCTAGAATGCCATCAACATTTGACTACATGTCCTTGTATGCTTTTTAATAACATATACAAATATTTTAAGGAGCTTATCAGATACTAACACCTTAAGTCATTAAATAGGGCAATTGTGATTGCAAAAATCTTTCCTGCACCAACACATACCTACATCTAACCTGAATGATTTAGTGACCTTTAATAAAAGGAGAATACATGCTAGTATGAGATCTAAACATTTACCTTTAATGTTTTTGTCAGTGAATCTATGACTTGCTTATTTCTCAGACTGTAGATAATTGTATTTAACAAGGAAATGATGACAGTGTAAAACAGAGACTCCATCATATCTTGATCACCTGCTTGTGAAGATGCAGGGTGCACATACACAAAGACACAGACTAGAGATGAGCTCCACAGGTGGAGAAGGCTTTCCTCATGCCTTTGACAGACTTCTTTTTTAAGGTCATAAAGAGAACAAATGTATAAGAGACAAGAATGATCACAATGGTGAATACTTGAATTGAACCTGAGAACACAAAAACCATTAGATAATTAATAGAAGGGTCAGTACAAGAAATCTTTAACAATGAGATAATGCCACAGTAAAAGTGATGTATTATGTTGGAATTACAGAAGGTTAATCTGAAAAATATCCTTTATGAATTAAGGCATGAAGGAACCATGTAGAAATGACAAGACTAAGAGGTGAATGCATAGTCTATTGGTCATAATCACTGGGTAAAGCAAAGGTTTGCATACAATTGCATAGGGATCATATGCCATGGTTCCCAAGAGAAAATATTCTGTGGTTGCACTGATTCCAGAGGAAAAATATTATATCATGCATTGAGAGAGAGATACCTAACTCTTGGTTAGGAAGTTGACCATCAATCTTGGAGGTCACTGTTGATGATAACTAAGTATCCACAAGGCTAAACTCCCAAGGAATAAGTACATGGGGATGAGAAGGTGAGGGTCATTCCAGATGAGACCAATCAAACCAAGGTTCCCCATGACGGTGATGAGATATATCACCAGACACGCCAGGAACAGGAGGATTTTCCACACTGATATGTAAGTCCTGTGAGAATAAATGCTGTCAGCAATGTAGCACTTTCCTCCTCCCTGTCCTTACTGCACATCCCTGAAATGAAATAATTGTCAAAAGAACATTCACTAAAGATTTTTAAAGGGAATAGTGGAGGAGGGGTGTTGAAATAAAACTGTACATTTATCAGAATGCCCTCTTTCATTCATTTATTACACTAGAATAGAGTATTTGTAGGGGAATTGAAGGAATGTAAAAACTAAAATTGTTTCAGTCTATAGAATATGGATGAATAAATGCACTTACAAAAAAGTAGAGGCATTCTAAGTACATGCTAAATTCATGTGAACACTATTGAATGTGGTAGAAAAATCGTGTGTCTGAAGCACTTATGTAGTGTGAATGGAAAAGATCTTTGTAAGGCCAGGAATATAAAAAAAATTCAAAGACTTGTGAAGAACATTGAACTGTATTCTTCATGCAATTGTCATGAACTGAAAGCTTTTTACAACAGATAATATTATTTAAGATTTCTTTGAAATGAAACAATTTGTCTTAAAGAAAATCAGTGGCAAAAAGGAGAAACTGGAGCCAGAGTTACTAGTTACTAGTTTCTATTGTCCAGGGATCCCAAACCAGATACACATCAGAATTGTCTGAGGAGCTTTCTTGCCAAAATATATAATATGAGGGATTAGTGTAGAAATAGATTCTGTGGTTCAAGAATAAAGTATAGAAATATGCTTTTTAAAAATGCTATTCAGGTGTTTCAAATGATGTGAAGTACGTAGTGATGTGTGATAAGACATTGGGAGTGATGAGTAGGACAAAGGAATAAATCCAAAATAACTCAGAATGCAGAGTCAGCAGGACTGCATGACATATTTGATGGAAGAGGATGGTCAGTGAAAGAGCGAGCCACTTGGTGATTCAAAATTAGATTGAGAACAGATTCACAGGCAGATATACGGAATGAGCATCCTCTGACCATCCAAGTCAGAAGTACCTAGGAGTATGACTCTACTAGAGCTTAATAAAATAGAATAATGATATATGAGTCACTGGCATAGTTGAAGACATAGTTATGGATGCCATATGCATTGGAGACCTGAGCCAAAAGTAAAGGAGGAAAAGAGAAAAAAAAAGTCTTATTAATCAGGTTATAAAGTTGATATATGCCATGTATTAGATAGTGAAACCCTAGTCCCCTTTTCTACCACATGAATCTTGGTGGCCACAGAGACTCTAGAGCTCTTCCATCCATCTTGCACCTAGGGTGAGGAGACTTGATCTAGGTTTGGCCAGTCAAATCCACCACCATAGATTTGGAATTTGGAGCATAGGAAACAATGGAACAGGGGCAAAAATAATTTTGAATGCAAAGGCACCCAAAGCAGCAATATCAGGACTCCAACAGATACATCCCACACACAGCAACGAAACTGATAGTGTGAATTGCGGCACTGGAAAGTTCAACAACAGTAATAGCAGCTTTCATTGAGCTAGTGTTGGGACATGATTTTGGACATTGACTGGCTGCCTTCCTTCCTTCTGTTCCTGCCCATTTTTACAGTAGATTTCTCCTGATAACCTAGTGTTTCTTTATGAGAGCCAATATCCATTGAACAAATTCATCTCCTATTGCAACTGAGAGTCCTGGTTCAAAAAAAAGAGAGACAAGGGAGAGATCAGAAAAAGATACTCAGGAGAATGATTACAGAAGCAGGAGGAACACTGGGAAGCAGAGTGTCATAGGTACAAAGAGAGGAACGATACTTAAAAAGGACAAAGTGAAGTATTGGCCCAAATGCCAAAATAAATGCTCCAGCTAGATACGTGAACAGAGATCACTGAATGTGAAAATAAGATTTTTAGTGGCTTTAGTGAGAGCAGTTTCCATTTGTGATAGAATAAAGTTCAGAGAATAATAAATAATGAATGGGAAACAGGTGGAACAACAGTGAGGGGTGTGAAGTAGAACATTCCAAGTAATATGGAGGGAAGTTAGCATTTGCCTTCTGCTCACAGACTAATATAAAACATTTTTCTGTAAGACATCTTCATATTTAATAACAGGTTTCAAAAGTAAGGAGAAGAAAGGAAGGCAGGGAGAAGAGAAAGTGGACAGGAGAACTGGAAAGGAAAATCTGGGTGGTGAAAAGAAAACAAAAGAAACAGAAATAGGCAGAGAACAAAAAAGACATATGGATAAGTACAGGAAAGACAAGGCAAAGAAGAGAGAGAGGAAGTATCAGAGAAAGCTTGAGCAAAAATTAAAAGGAAAGGCTCAGGGGCTTGGGGGTAAATATAAGTCTTAACCCTGGAGTTCCTTAAAAGATGTGAATTCTGGGAATATTTTCTTTACTGTTATTCAAAATGAAATTTTAGTTTCCTATGGAATTTATATATTAAAAAGAAATCTGATTTTGAAATTTACTTAAAAACTTTGTGTTGTTCATAAATATACTAGCACTGTCTCAAAGTTCTTTCCATATTTAAAAGTTACTTTATCATTGTTATTATAGTGAATAGAAGTGACTTACTCTAGGAATTTTCTGGCTTTACTTGGCAGCAAATTATTATCCAGCATTTTGGCTTTTTGGCAGAATAATATTGAGCCAAGAAAGCAACCTGAAACAGCTATATAAATGGCCAACACTAATAATTCCAGATTTATTATATTTGGAATGGGCTTCCTTTCATGCAATCTCAAATAACAAAATAATTGAAAATGTCAAATTCTCTTTGTGTATGAGTACCTTTTAAATATGTATAAAATAATCAATTATATTATTTTCAGAAGTGAGTGAAAGAATAGATTAGCTAAATATTTAAGTGATACCTTGAAAGTGTTAATAAGAATACATATTTAATTAAATAGAATGGGTCTTTTTATTAGAATGAATGAAAAATCATATAACATTGCAATTTAATCTTTAAATTTAGTTTTAAATTAATGTTCTGGCTCACCAAAACTTCCCTTATAAAGTCATTATAGTTAAAATTAACAGGGTAATAAAACACCATCAAAGGAAATAAATCAGTCTTATAGCTAATTTGCTTGTCCAGACTTTAATTGTAAAAATAAAGAATACAACTACTTCACTAATAGTTTTCATTTCCACCTGTCTCTTTTGACTTCTTATAAACTCAATCTTAAATAAAAGTTTTAACTTTGTATATAAAGAATAATAAATATTATAGAAATCATTTCTCTCTTACTCATACCTTCACTGAAATTGTGGAAATCCTTTAACAGTGTTAGGCTTTCTAAAGTACAAATAAATACAATTATAGCACAAAAATGACAAAAACATAGGTAGCAATTCTTGGCACACTGGTTCATTTCAGAAGCTTCATTTCCCAAGCTAAGGAAATGTGTATATAAATTTGCCTTGAAAACAAGAGTCGACCAATTGCACAACTGTATGCTTTTGCTCAAACAGGAAAAGGTGGGAAACTGAAATTGCCCCCAGAGAGCATGAGGATTCCCTTCAGGGCAAAGTTTGAGGCCCTGCTGGGCATTGTAGGATTGGACCTGCATGAGAAGTTCAAATTATCCCACAGGGCATTATAGCCTTTGCAATCATAAACCCCAAGTCACCATAGAGGGTCTTAGTTTTAACCACTGAAATCATACTTTGTGCCACCATTTTCCACCACAGATGACACTTCTGACATGTTTGTGAAAACTGTACTTTACATATAAAATTTGCTGTTCTGAGTGCTTTGATTAGTATCATCTCTTCTGAGCTAATCAAAACATGGTTTTAATGAAACCAAGGATCTAGATTGTCTTTAGAAGGAAACCCCAAGAAAAGTTGTCCTCCGCATGAAACTACAGCTCAAATCCTAGACATATACCCAGCTCCAGCATTAACCTGAAATCTTGCTAAGCCAAGCTGAGAGGGAGGAGCAAAGGAAATCAAACACAAAGGACATCCATTGGGAGGTAGTCTAGATCTGTCCTTCCCGTTCTTCAATGCCTAGAAAGGTCTTGGAGACCTTGTCAAGATGCAGATCCTGTCTCAGTAGTTCTGGGGTGAGGCTCAGGAGTATTCCTGTTTAACAAGGTGCCCTGCCTGTGGATACTTGCCATCCACGGGCCTTCATCATTGCTGGGCCTGGATTATCACAGAACCTAGATCATTGGAGAAACAAAAAATGGTGAACGGTGAATGGTAAATGTTAAATGTGGCTGACAATCAAAGAGAGAAACGGGAAGGAGCCAGGTCAAGTCAGGCCAGGCAGACAATATGAACGGGAATGCAGGGGGCTTGGAGGCTAGGACAAGGACTTGTTCTTTACCCCAACTTAAAGAAAACTGTGGAGGGATCATGAACGTGGTAGTAACATTATCAAATCTTCCTTTTGAACATTAACTTAGGAACTGGTCAATGAGCATTTATTCAGAAAAATAAATTTAATTTAGATTTTTGCCATTTAGATTTAATATCTATATAGTGGTATATAACTACCTACACATTAAAGTTTTTTAATTTTAATCCCCACTGGCAAGATGAGGGAAAGCAAAGAGCATATATTTTGGTTAGATTCATTAATCAATTACCTGGTTTCATTCCAATTTTACTAGTGAAAAAAAATATGTAGAGAAAAATAGCATGTATAAAAGCATAATTACTGTGAATACGCTGCAGAAATGTGGAATAAACAATATGATGTACCAAGATAGCTATTGAAGACTGAACTCTGACATTTTTTCTCTTGCCCAAATTCCTTTCCAAGAAGCCTGGTGAGTCACACCTGCTAATGATAAAATCTCATTGAATGGGTTTTTATTAACTCAACTTAATATAGCTTACTTTCCAACCTGATTCCAGTATAGCATCACATGACAGACACGTCCTCTGTATTATAATAATGTTACAGAAACTATTGTGCACTTTCTTTGAATTCCTAGGCTAATAGGAATGTTACCTTATTCTGATCTCCAATAAATAATAACTTTTCATTTCAATAATTAATCCACTACACTCCTTGGTAATAATTGATGCTTTCGTTGGAGCACTGCCTTTCACCTGTTCTATTATTCTTCTTTACCTTTTATAATTGTTCTGATAGTCCAGCAACTGAAGCCTGACATTTTCCCAATGAATGATGGCATCTGGCCTTTCTCTGAACACTTGATTATTTCTACTTTCTTTTCCATTGCAATCAAATCTTCAAATTTCTCTTCGGTGCAGACTCACCTGGGCTTGCAGTGGACTTTCACTTTGAAGGCACGGTCATAAGGGTAAACACAGACTTGCAAAATTGAATACAAAAGTTAAGACGAAAGTGATGCTGTGCCTAGGCAACCTTAGAAACAATAAGACTAGCTATTAGTGTAAATGTGTTGAACTAATGAACCACTTAGACCATGCTGGTCTATTTATATGCATGGAAGAAACTAGTTCCCGAATTATTAATTTAATTATTTCAATATAAATTATCCTTATGGGGAACACTGGGAGAGTCTATTAGTAAGTATGGAACACAGGTGGGTCATCTGTAACCTGAGAACTGCCTGTACATCATATTAATATATGTCATGTCATATATATCTGTATATCATATAATCTGTACATACATGTTAACAAATAAATGTATCCATATGTATATATTCAGATCTAGATACATATACCATATATTTATGTAATCTTGTAGTAAGGACAATCCATTCAAAGTTATTAAACCAGGATATGATTTAATCAGTTCTGCTTAGGAATAATCATCTGGCAGCAGTATTTAGGCAATAAGAGAGTATAAAGGATGGGGGAGGTAGTAACTAGAGTTTTGCAAGACAGACAGATGAGTAGTTTCAGGGTGAGGGCCTGGGTGGTATCAGTAGGAATGTGGGTGGACTTCTAGTGTTGAGAGAGGAAGGGCGTGGGTGACCTGAAAATGGATCTCTCATTAAACTTAAAGGGAAAATATTGTGAGAAAAGCTAAAATTCAAGGAATTTTCAGTCACAAAACATCCAGACTCTTGTTCATATTTATATCCTTCCCAGCCACGCACTAGGCACTATGAGACAATACCCTCTTAACATTATTGGTCTTTGGTAATATGCATTTAAAGCCACTTGTTCTCAGTGGCTTATTGAAATATTACCGATTTCACTTACTACTTTCATTTTTTTCTAATTCCAGGAAGATCGAGACCATTTATTTTGCATTCTGCCACTTTTCTTTTTGTCTCTATACCCACACTAACTTAATTCTTCAATCTAATCTGTTAGCTTTATGAATCAGTGAATTTTTCAACATTGCCCAGTATCATACAAATACAGCTGGGCAATAAGATGCCTTTGAAGGCATCATAAACAGAGAGAGGCCACTTGCCTCTTTTCATGACTGATAGAAACAGAAGGAGCTGAGAGCATTGCATTTGAGTTTGGCCCTGCCTTGACAGTCTTAACTCACTTCTCTTTTTTCCCCCATAATTGCATTCCCATTCTATTTATTTCTACATGTGATATGAGTTAAATTCCTACAAGAAGTGAATTCCACTATTTCCCAATAAATTAGAACAAAAAAACTTTTTAGGTCTTTTTACTTTTGAAGTTAGCTGATTTCCTAGGATTTTCATCTGCTCAGCCAAACACAAACCTGCCACCACAATGCAGTTAATGTGATATGAGTCTCTAGACTATATAACTCTGTCAGCTGTATGACATATCTTATGCAAATCCCTTTGAGAGGAGCTACAGTACTTTGTCACTTAATGTATTTATAAAGTCACATGAAAAACATTTAATCCTGTTAAATATTTTCATTTGTTTCTGCTTAAATTATCCTAATGTGTCACAAATTCTACAATTCCTTGTATGCTGTTGAATTATATAAATATTTTAAGGAGTTTAATAGGTACATTAAGTCATTAAAATGCTAGGACAATTATAATTACAAAAAACTTTGAACATTTAACAAAACACAGCCACATTTGACCTATAAAATTTTGTAACTTTTTACTAAAATGAGAAGATATTTAGTATGAGAACTAAATATTTCTTTTTAACATTTTTGACAGTGAATCTATGACTTGCTTATTTCTCAGGCTGTAGATAATTGGATTTAACAGAGGAATTATGACAGTATAAAACAGAGAGTCCATCATATCTTGATCCTCTGTTTCTGGAGATGCAGGTCGCACATACATGAAGAGAAGAGGGCCATAGTATAAAGAGACAGATAAGAGATGAGCTCCACATGTGGAGAAGGCTTTCCTTATGCCTTCGACTGACTTCTTTTTTAAGATTGTAATGAGAACAAATGTATAAGAGTTAAGAATAGTGACAATGCTGAAAACTTGTATTGAACCAGACAAAATAAAAACCATTAGAAAATTAATAGAAGGGTCAGTACAGGAAATCATAAACAAGGGGATAATATCACAGTAAAAGTGATGTATTATGTTAGAATTACAGAATGTTAATCTGAATATAAGAACATCATGAATTAAAGCATGAAGAAAGCCACCTACAAATGACAAGACTAACAGCCGAATGCATAGTTCATTGGTCATAATCACTGGATAGAGTAAAGGTTTGCATATGGCTACATAGCGATCATATGCCATTGCTGCCAAGAGAAAACATTCTGTGGTTCCACCAAATGCAAAGGAAAAAAATTGTACCATGCATTCAGAGAGAGACATTATCTGACTCTTGGCTAAGAAGTTGACCAGCATCTTGGGGGTCACTGTGGAAGATATCCAAGCATCCACAAAGGCTAAACTCCCAAGGAATAAGTACATGGGGATGTGAAGATGAGGGTCATTCCTGATAAGAGTAACCAGACCAAGGTTTCCCACCATAGTGATGAGATATATCACCAAGAATGCCAGGAACAGGGGGATTTTCCATTGTGATTGATATGTAAGTCCCGTGAGAACAAACTCTGTCAGCACTGTTGCATTTTCCTTTTTCATGTCCTGGCTGCAAATCCCCTAAAATGAAATGAAATGAATTGTTAAAGAACATTCCCTAGAACTTATAAAGTGAATACTAGGGGAGGGAAGTTGATATAAAATCATTCTCTTATTACAATACCCTTTTCATTTTATTTCATATTACTGCAATAAATGGAAACTATTTTGGGGAAATAACATTGAAATAAATGCAATTATTTCAATTCTAAAAATACAATCAAACAATCTGCTTTTTAAAAATACCCCTCAGGTGATTAAAATGCATTAAAATACCTAGTCTGTGTGTAATATGATGTAGGGAATAATGAGAAGGATGAAGAAATAGATTCTAAAGCAGTAAGAATATAGAGTCACTAGGACATAGGAACATATTTGATATCAAAGTAGAAGTCAGTGAAAGAAAAAGGAGTCACTCGGTGATTAGGTAGATTGTCATCCAAAATTGAGCTTGAGAACTCAGGTACATCGACAAGTTTGTAGTGTGAGTATCCTCTAAACATCAAGGTAAGATGCAGTTAGTAATATAATTTTACTAACAATAATGTCTCAACAGTAATTGGGTAGATGAAGGCAAAGTTATGGATGATTTATCCATTGAAAAGTACACAAAGAAAACGGAATAAGAGCAAGGACAAAACTTGAAAAAGTTATGCTAAAGAGGTCATGGAGGGGATAGATGTCATGTACTAGATATCTAACACCTGATCCCCTTTTCTACTATGTGAGCTTGGTCATAGACAGAGAACTTGAGTTAAATTTGTCTAGTCAAACCCACTGAACCTGGAATTAGACATAGAGAAATGAGGACAAATGTACATGGACAAAAAAATTTTAGTGCAAAGGCAGCCAAGGCAAAAATATGAAGATTCTAGCACATGCTTTCTGTATCCACTACAGTGTCACTGATAGTATAAGCTGTGTCATTGCAAGTTCAGCAGCAGTAATAGCCAACCTCATGAAGCCAGTGTTGGGACAGGATTTTGGCTGTTGACTGGCTGCCTTGCTTCCTTCTGTTCCTGCCATTCTTTTCCAGCCGATTCCTTCAACTTTCTTAGAATTTCTATGTTAGAGCCAATTGCCATTCAATATACTCATTTCCTATTGCAACCCAATGGCCTGAATGTCCAAAGAAAGACGAGGGAGAGATGGGAAAAGAATGCTGAGCAGAGTGATCAAGGGAAGAAGCAGGAGGGAAACTAGAAAGCTGAGTGTTCTGGACATAAAGTAAGGAAAGATAGTGAGAATGACAAAGGAAACTACATTGCCAGATGTCAAAATAAATGCTCTAATAATAAATAAGTGCTCTAATAAATAAATGCTCAAAATAAATAAATAGTAGGACAAGGAGTGAACAGAGATCACAGACTATGGAGATGGATTTCTAGTGGCTTTAGTGAGAGCAATTTCCCTTATTCAACAGAATTAAGTTGGGATAATAATGAGAGGTGAATGGGAAATGTGACCCAACAGTGAGGGAATGATACAAAGTACTGTGGAATGTGGAAAGCAGTGGGCATTGATCTGCTACTCATAGACTAATGTAATTTTTTTCTCCTGTAGAACATTTTAAGAAAAGTTTTCAAAAGAAAAGGATTGACAAGTGAGAGGAGAGGAGAGAACACATCCAGAGGAAAAAAGGGACAGAAAAAATAGAAAGGGAAATATATATGTGTGAAAATAAAACAAGAGGGAGGAAGAAAAATAGGCAGAAAATAAGACAGTCATAGATGGATAAGTTCAGAAAAGACAAGCCAAAAAAGATGGAGAGAAAGTACCAAAGATGCTTGAAGGCAAAATAAAGGGAAAGATTCAGAGGTTTGGGTTGAATGTTTGCATTAACACTGGTGTTCATTAAGAGTTGCAATTTCTGAGAATATGTTCATTTTCTTTTTTAAGAATTCAAGTTTATTTTCCTATGGAATTTGTATATGATAAAGAGACTTTGACTTGAAGTTTTATTTTATAAATTTTCCAGTGTTCTTGAATACATTGTCACTGTCTGAAAGAGTATTTCCTGTTTAAGTGATGCTTTATTTTTAATACTACTCCAATTAAGATTAATTTATCTAGAAATATTTCTGATTTTATTTGAGAGCATTTTACTCTCCATTAATAAGTTTGTTTGTTTCCTTTTTAGGATGACCAAGTAAGCCAAAGACTGGACCCTGATACAGACAATATAAAGAACAAATGGCAATAATTTCACATATGCAGATTTTTATATGGAATGCGTTTCCTTCCATATAGTTCCAAATAACAAAATAATGAGAAATTTTCAAATTCAATTTGTATTGGGTTTTTTATGAATCATTAATGCTGGCAAGGGTAGGGGAAGTATATTTTCTGCATATTTCTGAGCTATATATTTATATATATGTAAATTATTGCTAGTATTACTATTTATATATAAAATACACAATAAAATGTATGTATTTCTGTTTATCCAATCATATATATGTTTTTATACCATATACAAATATAAAATAATCAATGAAATTATTGTCAGAGTGGTAAAGGTGGAGAGGGGTTATTATTTCATTGATAACCTTAAATGTTTTTTACCAGAGGGTATGATTACAGAGAACGAATGTTTATATTAGAATTATCAGAAATATTTCTTCTATAATGAGCATTGACTTAAATCATACACCAAGTTTGAAAGCATTGAATACTCTAGTTAACTAGAAGTTACCTTACAAACTCATCCTAGTTGGGTATATAAGATAATAAATCATCATTAAGAGAAACAATTCATTTTACAGATATTTTGCTTAGAAAATATGAAGATTATTTTATAAAATATGAAATAAAATGTGAAGATTATTCACTCGTTTTTGTTCCATTTGTCTCTGACACTTTTGATATCCTGTAAACCAAATCTAAAATTATAAATTAGAAAGCACTTTAAATTTTCTTTTTAAAGAATAACAAATATTATAAAATAATTTTTCTCTTACCAACAACTTACAAGACATTATGGAGATCCTTTAAAGGTGTTAGACTTTCTAAAGCAGAAAAAAAACCCATAAATAGTACAAGACTGACAATAACATGGGTAGCACTTCTTGATGCTCATTGATTTTTGAAGTTTCTTTTCCAATATCAGGAAAATGTTGTTTATATAAATTTTCTTTCAACCTGAGGGTCAACCAATGATACATCTGTGTTTTTGCCAGGAGAGGTAGGTGAGGAGAACTGAAATTCCCTTAAGAGTGTCTTAGGATTCCCTATAGGACAAAGTGAAGATCTTCAACTGGGCATTGTGGATTTAGATGTGTATGAGAGATCCAGGGTATTCTACAGGGTATTACAGACTTCAGAATCATAAACATTAAGTCACTATAGACAGTTCTAGTTTTAACAGTTGAAATTACACTTTATGCCACTATTTTCCAAAACAGATGACATTTCTGACTTTGTTTTGTTTTGTTTTTTTAGAGAAGAGTCTCACTCTGTCACCCAGGTTGGAGTACAGTGGTGCAATCATAGCTCACTGCAGCCTCAAACTCCTGGGCTCAAGCAATCCTCCTGCCTCCGAAGTAGCTGGGACTACAGGCACACACCAAAAAGCCTGCTAAGTTTTAAAATCTTTTGTAGAGATATGGTCTTTGTATATTGGCCAGGCTGATCTTGAACTCCTGGGCTCAAGCGATCCTCTTGCCTTGGCCTCCCAAACTACTGAGATTACAAGTGTGAGCCACTGAGCCCTACCCACTTCTGACTTTTTATGCAAACTTCAGTTTATATATAAAATTTGACATTCTGAGTGCTTTGATGAGTATGGTCTCATCTCAACTATTCAAAATATGATTTTAGTGAAGCCAAAGATCTAGATTCCTTTCAGAAGCCAACTCCAAATAAAAAAGTGTCATCCTCATGCAAATTATATAGCTCAAATTCCAGACATGTGCTTAGCTTCCAGTCAGTGTGAGGAAAAAGGAAAAAGACAAAGAACTTCTTTGGCCTAGCTAGATCTGTGTTTTCCAAATTTCAATGCCTATGAATTTCCTGGAAACCTGGTTAAAGTACAGATCCTGTTTCAGTAGTTCTGTGGTGGGGCTCAGGAGTCTTCCTTTCTAACAAGGTAATGCCTGTGAACACATACCATCCATGGGGCCTTGATTATTGGAGAAGCTACATTATCACACAGCCTTCATGATTAGAGAAACAAAACTTATAAATTGACTGGCAGAAAGGAGCTAGATGAGACCATGGAAAAGACATCTGCACTCGAATGTTTATATCAGCACAATTCACAATTTCAAAGATGTGGAAACAACCAAAGTGCCCATCAATACATGAGTGGATTAATAAAATATGGTATATGTATAACATGGAGTACTATTCAGCTATAAGAAACAATGGTGATATAGCACCTCTTGTATTTTCCTGGATGGAGCTGGAGCCCATTCTACTAAGTAAAGTATCCCAAGAATGGAAAAACAAGCACCACATGTACTCACCATCAAACTGGTTTTAGCTGATCAACACTTAAGTGCACATATAGTGATAACATTCACTGGGTGTCAGATAGGTGGGAGGGGAGACGAGGGGATAGGTATAGTCACATCTAATGGGTCCGGTGTGCACCATCTGGGAGATGGACATGCTTGAAGCTCTGACTTGGGTGAGGCGAGGGCAATATATATAACCTAAATATTTGTACCCCCATAATATGCTGAAATAAAGAAGAAAAAAATAGAGAGAGCATGGATGAGATCATATGTGGTGTTTTATTCACCTAAGAGGAAAAGAGTTGAAGGATATTGTACACGGTGGCAACATATTCAGGTTTTCCTTTTAAGGAGAAGTTGTTAATGAATATTCATTCAGAAAAATAAAATTTAATTTATTTGATTTGTAACATTTAGATTTGATAACTGAATAGTGGCATGTAACTATTGCCACAAAGGTTTTGTGTTTCTTTTTTTAAAAGTGTAGCCTGACATGGGTCATGACCACCAAAATAGAGAGAAATCAAAGGGCTCATTTTTTGGTAGAGTCACAAAATATAGTTTTAAATATTATATTTAAACTTTAAAAGAACTACCAAGAAAACTAATGTAAGTAGTGCAGTAATACTTGCAATTCTGAATATTGTAACATCTTCCCAACATGAGATTCGGAGGGGTCAAACAAATCACACTATAGCATTTTACTCCTGTCCCCAAATATCATGTCCTTTTCACATGCAAAATGCAATCATCTCTTCCTCATACTCCCCCGATAGTCTTATTTCAGCACCAACTTTTAAAGTCCAAAGTCTTTTTTGAGACTCAAGTCAAGTTCCTTACAGATGTAAGCTCATCAAATCAAAATCAAGTTATTTGCTTTCAAGATACAATAGTGGAACGGGTATTGGATTCACATTCCCATCCAGAAGGGATAAATTATCCAGAAGAAAGGGATAATAGGGCCCCATTTAAGTTCAAAATCCAGCAGGACAGACTTTAATTCCTAAAGCTCTAAAATAGTCTCACTTGATTCTGTGTCCTGGGCACATTGGGCACATCCTGGGCACATGGGTATGAGGCGTGGGCTCTAGATGCCTAGAACAACCACCTTCGCATGACTTTGCTGGGCACGGCCCATGTGCCTGTTCTCAGGGTTCGGAGTATAGTGCTAGAGGCTTTTCCGGACTGAGGTTTTGTAATACTGGTAGCTCTATAATTCCGGGGTCTTGTGGGCAGTGGCCCTGCTCTCACAGCTCCACTAGGTAGTGTCCCACTAGCAACTCTGTGGGGCTTCCAACCCCATACTTCTGCTTGGCAACATTAGAAGAGTCTTTGTAAAGAGTTTCCACTTCTTTGGCTGAGCACCCAGGCTTTCCAAAACATACTCTGAAATCTAGGTGGAAGCCACCAAGCCTCTACTACTGCATTTTGGGTGCCCACAGACTTATCATCATGTGGAAGCCACCAGAGCTTATGGCTTGCACTCTGCAGAGTGGTGGCCCAAGCAGTACCTGGGGCCCTTTGTGATGTAGCTGGAGATGGAGTTGCTGGGATGTGGGCAACATTATCCCAACGAGCTATCCCCTGAAACCATTCTGTCTTCCTAGGCCTCTGGTCTTACAGTGAGAGGGGCAGTTTGGAAGATTTCTGAAATGCCTTCAGGGCCTTTTCCTCATTTTTCAGACTATTAGCACTGGGCTCCCTTTCATCCATACTAATCTCTCTAAGCAGTGGTTGGTTCACAGCACTCTTAGATTCCTCTCCTGTAAATGCTCTTTCCTTCTGTACAATGTGGCCAGGTGTGAATTTTTCAAATTTTTATGCTCTTCTTCCCTTTTAATTATAAATCCCAGCTTTAGGGCATTCTTTTGTTGCTATATTTGAGCTTAGCTGTTAAAAAGCATCCCTACCACTTCTTAAACACTCTTCTGCTTTGAAGTTTCTCTGCCAGATATCTTAGGTCATCCCTCTTAAGTTCAGCATTCTACCAATCCCTAGGCATGGAAACAATGGAGCCAACTTCTTTGCTACAGCTTAACAGGGTATACGTTCTTCATTTTCATCAGAGACCTTGTCTGCATGGCCATATTGTCTTTATTTCTATCAGCATTTTGATGACAACCATTTAAGCAATCTCAACAACGTTTCACATTTTCTCTCATCTTTTTATCTTCTCCTGAGCCCTCAAAACTCTTCTAATGCCTGCCCATTACCCAGGTCCAAAACTGTTTCAACATTTTCAGATATTTCTATAGTAACTTCCTACTCCTTGGTACCAGTTTTCTGTCTTATTCTATTTAGTGTTGCAATAAAGGAATATCTGAGGCTGGATAACTTATAAAGAAAAGAAATTTGTTTGGCTCCTGGTTCTGCAGGCTGTATGAGAAACATGGCACCAGTATCTGCTGCTGGTGAGGGCTCCAGGTTACTTCCACTCATGGCTGAAGGCAAAGCAGAGCCAGCATGTGCAGAAATCTCATGGCAAGAGAAAAAGCAAGAGAGAGAAACATCAGGTTCCAGGCTTTTTTTTTAAACAAACAAACAGGTTCCATGGGAACTAATAGAGCAAGAATTCTCTGATTACTGTAAGCATGACATCAAGCCATTTATGAAAGATCCACTCCCATGACCCAAACACCTTCCCTTATATCCCAAAATCCCATGTCCAACATTAGGGGTCAATTGCACCATGAGATTTGAGGGGCCAATAAAACCACACTATAGCGAGCCCCTTGGGAATAACTGGTCTTGTATCTGCTCACTGCATATCTAGCCTTTTGATATGAGAGAGGAAGATCACCTTCTGGAAGGTGTGGAAAACTTAAAAATATTTTGAGGATCTCAAGTAGAAAAGAATTCACCTAAATCTATAGGTATTGTAGATGAAGGGTGATGGCATGACTACCTAGCCTGCAGAGGCTTTTATATATTTAATTTGAGACTCCTTTATTAAAGGTCTCAGCAAAGCAGACTTAAAAAGAGATGATCGCTATTCTTATGCACTTAGGTGATGTTTAATGAGAATAGACTTATTTTTCAAACAAATTAGTCTTACGGATTTTATATTTGATAGAAATGGGGGTGGCTGTAGAGGAAAGAAAGGTGTTTCAGTAGAAAACTATAATGTACCCCTTATTAGACTCAAATTATTTTCATTGTCCTTGAGATTTTCTCATCTACCTATAGCCAGCCCTATTCATGAAGCCCTAGAAATTAGAACTCAATGACTTGCTAACAAACTTTAGAGGACAAACTTCATGCCTGCTGCTGAGTGGGCCAGTCAGGAAGTTCACCAAAACATCCAATGATTAAACACATTCAGAATGGAAATCAATAAAATTATCAGATGCAACTGTCATCTTTATTTCATCTTGTAAAGATGCTTTGAGCTCAAATCTAGCAATCTTTTCAATTAACTACCCTGAGAATTCAGAGACTGAGTTTATGGATTGTTCTAACCCTCAACCTTTATTTTTATTTTGTTTATTTTAGTTGTTTTAATTCATGAGCCCCTTGGCTCTGAAGCATAGCCCAGTCTCTTGATATTCTCCCCATGATAATCATCATTGTCATCTCCCTGATGTGCTGCTTTCTCTAACGAGTCCCAAATACAAGTTCCTAGACATCAATGTATGTGAGATTAGATTAATCACCGGGATTAGAACAACAAAAATAAGGTGAACAACAAAAGAAACACTTCTTCACGAAATCAGACCTTGTAACTTTTGAGTTCCATGCCTAGTTAAAGACAAATCGGCTGTGATAATTACAGAAAGTGGCAAATGTGCCTGAGCTTTAGTCCATTTTACATAATGGAGATGCAGATCAAAAGGGGAGAAATTGTTTAAATAATTGAATGACAGTACATTAAGCTGAGGTGGCAGCAGCAAAATGGGCTCCCACCTAAGAACACAGAAACCCAACTCAATATAAATGGTAAGACAAAAGTTAAGTGTAACCAATTAGAAATTGCCAAATAGAGACTTTCCATTGGAATTACCTACATAAGGCTACTGCTCCATTTTAGCCAATCAAATATTTTCTTTATCGTGCTTCCATATTCTCCCTAAAAAGCCATCCTCTCTCTCCCCCTTCAGGAAAGCCCCAAAACACATGCTGTCTGGCACTGCCCAGTTATATATTTTTGTCTACTCAAACTCTACATTTTTAATGTACCTACATTTATATTTTAACTACATATGTATATGTGTATCATATGCCTATACATAGACATAAAAAATAAACATATACATATGTATGTATACAGATATAGATATCTAAAATATGTATGCGTACAACCTGGTAGCACTCACAATCCAATAAAAGCTATTGGGAAAGGATAAAGTTAATTAGAGTTAACGAATCATAATTATATTTAATTACAAAAATTCTGACAACAATGTTGAGGAAGTGAGAGTGCTACAAGGATGGAGAAAACAAGTTACTATAGTTTTTCAAAAATAGAGATTAGTTGTTTTCAGGGTAAGGGAGTCAGTGGTATTAGTGAGAATGGGAAAATAATTTCAGTGTTGAGAGATGAAGGACATGGTGGACTAGAAGATGGATGATTCAAATACTTAAGGAGTATGATATGTGAAGAAGGCTAACAATCAAGAACATTTTGAGATCTAAAACATCCAAACTCTTCCTCATTTTTATTATTTTGCTCTACTAATTGTGCACTATGATGTCATATCATCTTAAGATTATTAAGCTTTGGAATATGCATTTAAAGTCCCTGGCTCTCAACAAAATATTCCATAACCTTGTGACATTATTGATTTATTTAGCTTTATTTTTTAATTTTAGAAAGATTAAGATTATTTTCTTTCTATTATGCCACTTATCTTTCCTTCTTTATGTCTACACCAACTTAGTTCTTCTATTTAAACTGTTAGTTTTCCGAATTAGCGAAGCTTTTCAAATTATCTGGAAACATACAAACACAGTTTGGAAAGGGCCTTAGAAGCCATCATAAAGACTTAGAGGCAACTGGCCTCTTCTTATTCATACAAACACACCCAGTTAAGAGCCTCCTCTTACACTTGGACCTGCCCTTCACTGTCTTAACTCTCTTCTTGGTTTTTTCCTTATTGCATTCCCATTTCTATTTATTTCTTTGCTTAATATGTGAGTTGAGTCTCAACAGAAGTGAAATTCATCCCTTCACAAGAAAGTGGAAAGAAATATTTTTGCTGGCTAGAATTTCAGGGATCTGCTTCTATTCACTCAAATACAAATCTGCCTCTACTATGAAGTTCAATGTGATAGGACTCTTAGGGAATACGGCTGTATTAGGTTCAAGATGTCATACTCAAATCCTTATCAAATAAACCACTATGTTAGCATATAACGCATTTATAAAGCAACATTGAATAACATGCAAGATAGTAAAAATTTTGACTTGCTTTCTGCTATAATTAATCTATTTTGATATGAACACTTGATTAAAATTCTTTGAATGCTTTTAAATAACATAAGAATACGTTAATTAGCTTGTTAGGTACTTTATGTAATTAAAATGCACGGACAATAATAATTGCAAAACAAAGCTGAACACTGGAAAAACATAGATATCAGTAAAGTACAATTTTGTGATTAGTTTACTAAAAAGAGAAAAGAGATTAGTATGAGATCTAAACATTTCTTTTTAACATTTTTGTGAGTGAGTCTATGACTTGCTTATTTCTCAGACTGTAGATAATGGGATTAAGCAAAGGAACTATGACCATGTAAAACAGAGACTCCATCATATCTTGATCATCAGCTTGTGGTGATCGAGGGAGCACATACATGAAAAGAAGAGGGCCATAGTATAAAGACACAGATAAGAGATGAGCTCCACAGGTGGAGAAGGCTTTCCTTATGCCTTTGACTGACTTTTTTAAGATTGTAAAAAGAACAAATGTATAAGAGACAAGAACAGTCACAATGGTGAATACTTGAATTGAACCTGCAAAAACAAAAACCATTAGATAATTAATAAAAGGGTCAGTACAAGAAATCATTAACAATGGCATAATGTCACAGTAAAAGTGATGTATTATGTTGGAATTACAGAAGGTTAATCTGAACAAAAAGCCTTCATGAAGTAGGGCATGAAGAAAGCCACCTAAAAATGACAAGACTAATAGCCGGACACATAATCTATTGTTCATAATCACTGGATAGAGTAAAGGTTTGCATATGGCTACATAGCGATCATATGCCATTGCTGCCAAGAGAAAACATTCTGTGGTTACACTGATTGCAAAGGAAAAAAATTGTACCATGCATTCAGAGAGAGACATCATCTGACTCTTGGCTAAGAAACTGACCAACATCTTGGGGGTGACTGTGGATGATATCCAAGCATCCACAAAGGCTAAACTCCCAAGAAATAAATACATGGGGATGTGAAGGTGAGGGTCATTCCAGATCAGAATAATCAGACCAAGGTTCCCCATGATGGTGATGAGATATATCATCAAGAATGCCAGGAACAGGGTTATTTTCCACTCTGGTTGATGAGTAAGTCCTGTGAGAACAAACTCTGTCAGCAATGTTGCATTTTTCTTTTCCATGTCCTCACTTGGTGTCCTCTGCAATAACATGCAGTAAATGTAAAAAATACATATATTCACATAACTACTATAAGTTGAAATTGGGAGAAAGGGGTTGAAATAAAACCAAACTCTTATCAGATTGCCTTTTAATTTTATTTATTACTATTGAACTGTAGGAAAACTAAACTAGGGAAAATACAATTACTGTCCATTGATTCAAAATTTAAAAATGCAGTAAATATAAAAAGAATATTTGCAATGTAAGCATGAATTGAAATTGGGAAATAGGTGTTAGAACAAACTGTATACTTATCAAAGGCCTATTAATTTTATCAGTAATATAATTGTTGGACACAATATTTGAGAAACTAAAGAAATGAAAAAAATGCTATATTTCTTTTCCAAAAATGTGCAGGAATTAACAGATTTATAAAACAAGGGAAGCATTCTACTTGTGTACTAAATTTATGTGTACATTGTTGAATGTGCTAGAAAAATTCTATGCCCGGGACATGAAAGGTGTGTCAAGGCAAAAGGTTTTGGAGGACCTGGGATAAAAATAATGAACTTAGTGCTCTGTGAATGACCTTGAGCTTTATTCTTCAGGCAATAAGCATATACTGAAAATTTTAATATGGGGAATGGCATCAGCATATATTTTTAAAATTTAATTTTTGATGGAGAAAATATGATCTAGGAATTGGAAACTGGAGTCAGGCATACTAATTAGGAGCATGTTAATAAGTTTCCAAGGGACCGCAAATCAGATTAAACATGAGAATTGCCTGGGAGATTTTTTTGTGTGTGTGTGAAAAATATAGGTTGTCAGATTTCAGTGCAGAAATGAATTAAGTAGTTCAATAATTAGATCTGGGGAAACTGCATTTTGAAATTACCCTCTAGGTGATTTGAATGCATGCGAAGTGTCTACTCCTTGTGTGATATGACACTGGAAGAGATGATGGAACAATGAGATAGATTCAAAAAAATTCACAATATAGAGTCTCTAGTATTCTGTAAACTTATTTGATGTGACCAAAGTGGTCAGCGAAGGAGAGAGAAGTCTCTTGGCTTGGTAGATGATCATAAAGGATTGAGATTGAGATTGAGAAGTAGAGGTGCTGACAAATTTATGGAGTTAGCATCATTTCAACAACTAGGTGAGATCTAGTCAGTAATGTAGCTTAATAGACATTATGACTTGGAATCACTGTGGTAGTAGAGGACAGAGTTAGGAATACCCTATCCATTGTAGAGTAGACAAAGAAAGAAATGGCAGGAAAAGAAACTTGAGGAAATTATATTAAAGAGGTAACAAACAGGATTTATGGCATTTATGAGATGGCCAAGATCTGATCCTCTTTTCTCCCACTCAAGTCTTGGTGACTAACACTGGTTGTCTACTGCTCTAGGAGCTAAAAGAGGTAGAAATGAATTTTCTCATTCCTCTTGCATCCAGAATGAAGGAACATGATATAGGTTTGCCAATAAAATACACTCACTCTACATTTGGAACGTAGAGAGAGGAAGAAAAGGGTACAAGGAAAAAAGTGGAATTTGGTTGCAAAGTCAGAGAAGGAAGCAATACCAGGGGTCCACCTAATGCATCCTTCGTCCTCATCAATGGCATTTACAATGTGAAATTTGTCATCTGAAATTCAGTAGGGGAAGGAACAGCCTGCATTGAGCTAGTGTTGGGGCATGAAGTTGGCTGTTTGCTGGTTGCCTTACTCCCTTCTGCTCCTGCTAATTTTTTCCTCTGACTACTCCTACCTCTCTAAGCATTTCTGTGTATAACCAATATCCAGTGAATATTCCCATCTCCTAATGCAGCCAAGGGCTGACTCCAAAAAGAGATGATGAAGTTACCAGAAGGGATACTAAGCAGCCTGATCAGAAAAGTGGGAGAGAAACTGGAAAGCTGAGCATCGTGGTCACAGAAAAGGAAAGGAACTCAGGGACAAAGTGGAATACTATACCACATATGAAAATCAATGCTCTAACAGGGCAATGAGTGAATAGAGATCTTTGAGTGTGGAAACTGGCAAAATTTTAGTGGCTGTTTTGAGAGCAGTTTCCAGTTTCCATTTTGTGGTAGAACTGTGGTAAAAAATAATTTAAAGTGAATAGGAAATAAGAGGCACAACAATGTGGAACATGAAATAAAATACTCTAGGAAATGCAGAGAACATCTGGCATTTGTAGACAAATGTACATTTTTTTACTGTAGAAAGTGTTAATAAATGTCTTCAAAAGAAGAGGGGAGTTGAGGGAATGGAAGGAGAAGGGAGAGGGAAGATGAAAGGGAAATTTGAGAGAGTGTAAAAAATTGGAGGAAGAGAAATAGAGAATAAAAATGTCATGTGTGAATACATGTGGGAAAGACAAGTCAAAGAGGAGAGAGAGAGAAAGCTGAAGGTGAATAAAGAGAAAGGCTTATAGCCTTGGGGGCAAATGTTTGTCTTAAACCTGGTGTTCATTTAGGATTGTCAACCCTAAGAATCTTTTTTCTTTTATTGAATATCTAAGTTTATTTTCGTAAGGAGTTAGTATATGAGAGGTTTGATTTTAAGTTTTACTCTATAAATTTTGCATTTTTGTTAAATTTACTAACATTGTCTGAAAGTCGTTGGCATGCTTTTAAAATTTAATTTAATGTAATTTAATTTTACTTTTTAAGACAGGATAAGAGTCTATTGCCCAGGCCAGAGTGCAGTGGCATGATCATAGCTCACTGCAACCTTGAAATCCTGGGCTCGAGGTATCCTCCTGCCTCAGACTCTCAAGTAGCTGGGACTAGAGGCATGCATCACCATGGCTAGCCACATTTTATATTTTTTGTAGAGACAGGGTCTTGCTATGTTGCCTGGCCTCAAATGATCCTCTTTCTTTGGCCTTCCAAAGTCCTTGGATTATAGGTGTGAGCCAGTGTGACTGGCATCTTTCCATAGTTGAAAGTTGCTTTACCTTTTTATTACAATGATTGGAACTGACACTGTATAGAAATTCTGCTGATTACTTGAGTGGATTTTCCTCTCTGCCAGTTTTTTTAACAGAATATAACTGAACCAATGACTAGAACCTGATACAGCAATAGATAAATACATATGTATTTATCTATTATATGTATAATACATATGTACAATATGTATAATACATATGTACAATTGTTAAATACATATGTATTTAGAATGGACTTACTCCATGAAATTCCAAATCACTAAATACTTAAAAATTATCAATTTCAATTGTATGTGGGTATGTGGTTATTTATTAAGTTATAAATACTGGAAAGAGAAGCCCAATAAAAATGTTCTGCATATTTCCATACACACACACACATACATATAACTGTCACCAATTGTTAGAGTGATGAAAGAATAAAGGAGTTAATATTTAAATGACTGACCTTAAAAGTTTTAATCAGAGAATGTGATTAATTAAAAAGAATGGGCCGGGCACGGTGGCTCATGCCTGTAATCCTAGCAGTCTAGGAGGCCGAGGTGGGAGGAATGCTCAAGGTCAGGAGTTCAAAACCAACCTGAACAAGAGTGAGACCCCTTCTCTACTAAAAATAGAAAGAAATTAATTGGACAATTAAAAATATATAGAAAAAAAATTAGCCGGGCATGGTGGCACATGCCTGTAGTCCCAGCTACTCAGGAATCTGAGACAGGAAGATTGCTTGAGCCCAGGAGTTTGAGGTTGCTGTGAGCTAGGCTGATGCTATAGCATTGTAGCCTGGGCAACAGAGTGAGACTCTGTCTCAAAGAAAAAAAAAAGAATGAATATCTATATCGAATCAGAAATAATTCTAATACAAGAATCATTATGACCTGAATCTTTAAACCTAGTTTTAAATCATTTAATGCTCTAGTTCACTACAAGCTATCTTACAAAGTTATTATAATAAGGCTAGCACAATAATAAAGTATCATTAAAAGAACAATCCAGTCTTACAACTATTTTCCTTATCTATATGTACTCATGAAAATAAAATACAAAGATAATCCAATAACAGTTATTCAAATTTAATCTCGCTATTTTAATAGCTTGTATACCCAATATAAAATTATAGTAAATTAAATAACATTTTTATATAACATTTTTAAATAACATATTTTAAATAACATTTTTAACTTTTCTATAAAGCAAAATGAAGATTATAGAAGTCACTTTTCTCTTACCCGTATCTTAAAAGAAATTGTGATCCCTCAAAAGTGTTAGTCTTTCTAAAATGGAAAAAAATACAATAGCACAGGAATGCCAATTACAAGGTAGTAATTCATTCCACTCTGATTCATTTTGGAGGCTCCATTTCCCAATCTTAGGAAAATGTTGTTTATATGAATGTATTTTGAACACAAGAGTCAACGAATGGCATGATTGCATGCTTTTGCCAGAAGAGGAAGAAGTGGGAACTGACATTCCCATAAGAGTGCCAGAGAATTCCCTATAGGACAAATTGAAGCTGTTCTACTGGGCATTGTGGATTTGGATGTGTATGAGAAGTCCAGGTTGTCCCAAGAGGTATTATAGACTTCTTGAATCATAAATATTATTTCACTACAGATGCTTCTAGTTTTATTATTTGAAATAACATTTTATGGCATTATTTTCCACAACAGATGACACTTCTCACATGTTTATGCACACTGCAGTTTATATATAAAATTTGTTGCTCTGAGTGCTTTCGTTAGTATGGTCTTGTCTTAGGTAATCAAAACACTATTGTATTAAGGCTAAAGTTTTCGATTCCCTTTAGGAGCTAGCCTCAAATACAATTGTTCTCCCCATGCAAATTGCAGCTTAAATTTAGACATATACCTACTAGTTCCTCCATTTTAAGCTAAAATCTGATGGAAAATATTACTAGGCCAAAGCCAGAAGAAGGAGCAAATGAAAAACAAAGACAAGGACCATAGTGGGAGGTGGCCTAGATCTGTGCTTCCCAATCTAATGTCTACAAATTCCCTGGAGATGTGGTCAAAATGCACATTTTGCTTCAGGAGTCTTCATTTCTTACTAAGTGATGCCTGTGGACATTTACCATCAACAGAGCCTTCATTATTGGAGGACCTTGATTATCAGAGAGCCTTGATATTGGAGAAACAATAAACGAAAAGTGTAGCTGGTATGCACAGAGAGAAGCAGGGAGGATCAAATGTGTCAGGGAGGCCAGCAGGAGTGGGATCTCATGGGGCCTTGGAGGGAGTTCAGAGATTTGTTCTTTACCTCAATGTATGGAAAAACTATTGGAAGATTAATGAAGATTTTCAAAATGGTGGTAAGATGTTCAGATTTTCCTTTAGAGCAGCATGTTAATGAACATACATTCAGAAATAAACTATAATTTACTTATTTGCAAATTTATATTTTATAAATGAATGGTGACACATAACTTTCTTGATAGTAAAAGGAATTTTTAAAGAAAAATATAACCTATACCTGGCTCATAGATATTAGGTTAGTTATAACATAAAGGGTATATTTTTTGGTAGGCTCATGAATAAATTATCACACTTTCATATATTTTTTCTAGAAAAAGAGGAAGAGGTAGGAGAAATATAACATAAATAACACAGAAGTTACTGTGTAAATTCTGTAAAAAGTTGAATTAAGCAGTGTGGTATCCAGAGGTGGATACTAACATGACACAAAATTAATAAATTGAGTATGCCTTAAATTTTCTATAACTATCTCCTAACTCATTTTGTTGCCTATCTTTGAGTAAAAAATGCCTGCATTGCTGCATCCAACATGGGTAGTCTTTTCAATTTTATGCATTTTAATATGTGAGTTCTGGATTCTCAATGTGGTTTCAATTTGCATTTCCCTGATGTCTAATTATGTCCAACATCTTTCTGTGCCCATATTTCACATTTGTATTTGTTGATATTTGTTGTTCAATTTGTTGAGCCCTTTTTAATTGAATTATATGTTTCTCTGGTAATTGCATTTTAAAGGTTCTTTATATGTACTGAATGTAAGTCTTTTTATCAGATATATGATTGGCAAATATGTTCTAAGGAACCTTGATTGCATTTGCCTTCCACAAGACATTGCTTTGCTCCATTAAACTTATGGTGTTATGTTGATTGAATCTATGGATCAAGAAGTGGCCACTACTTAGACTTTTTTTAAGACAATTTTGTGTCAGAAGTTGGGAAATAAATCCAACAAAAATTCAGGAGCCTTCTATCTCAGTGATATTTCTAGGGGTCTATTGGTATGGGACATGTTGAGTAATCAGTTGTAAGCTAAAAGATAAGCCATTGCATCTGGGTCTTCCTAAAAACAAACAAGTGCCCCTACACCTTCTAGGCCTCCGGGTTATGGAGACAACATAATCTCATTTGGGTATATTTCTCTGGCCCATTTACTGAGTTAAAGCTTCTAGAATTTCTGTGGTGTTCATAACTTAAGAAATCTCTACTATAGGTCTAGGATGCTGTGGAAGCTGCTCTGCTTCATGTGCCATATGATCCAGTAAACCTACTTATGTTTGACATGGGAGCAGCAGACAGAAATGCCTTTGGTGTACTTGGGAAACACACATAGGTGAATAACAGCACAAGCACCTAGAATTTTGAGGCAAAGCCATGTCATCATCTACCACTAACTGTTCTTTTAAGAAAAAGTTCTTGGTTTGTTCTAGGACTTACTAGAGGCTGAAGACTAAATAACAGTCAATGAAGTTACCATGAGACCTCAAGAGTCCATCATGAACTGGGTGTTTTCTGACTAATTAAGCCAGATAGTTGTTCATGCACAGCAACGTTCCAACACTGAATGGAAGTCATATATATGCCATCTGGCCTGAGCAGGCCCCGAAAGCACAGGTACGTAAGTGAAGATGTGGCCTAAATGCCCACTGCACCTAATACTGCTACATTTCCTTCTCCCTGTCAGCCTCCTCCTGTGGCCTCATGGGGAGTTACGTATGATCAATTCATTATGGAATAAAAGACTCGGTCCTAGATACAGATGGTTGTGCTACATATTCAGGCACTACATATTCAGCCCTCCACTGAAAAGTGGAGGGCTGCAGACCTACAGCTTCTTTCTGGGACATCCCTGAAAAACAGTGGGAAAGAGAAATCTTCCCCATTGAAAAAATTCCAAATGATGCACTTAGTTGTTCAATTTCCTTGAAAGCAGAAATGGACAGACATGTGATTATATGCCAAGTCATGGGTCATGGCCAATGTCTAGGCTGGGTGGTCAGGGACCTGGAAAATTGGTGACTGGAAATTTGGGAAAATGTACTTGCTCTGTTTGGACAAGAATTATGGATATTTCCTATGGCTTGAATGTGTCTTTTCCAAAATTCAGGTGTTGAAACTTAGTGGCCAGTATAATGTTATTAAGAGGGGGGCTAAAAATAGAAATACCATTCGATCCAGCAATATAGCACTACTAGGTACCCACCCCAAAGAGCAAAAGACATTCTATAATAAAGACATCTGTGCCCAAATGTTTATGGCAGCACAATTCACTATAGCAAGGATGTAGAAACAACCCAAGTGCCCGTCAATTCATGAGTGGATTATTAAAATTTCGTATATGTATACAATGGAATACTACTCAATAATAAGAAATGACAGTGATCTAGCACCTCTTATATTTTCCTGGATTGAGCTTGAGCCCATTATCCAAAGTGAGGTATCACAAGATCGGAAGAATAGGCTCCACATGTACTCGCCATCAAATGGGCACTGACTGATCAACACTAAGGTGCTCACACGGTAGTAGTATTCTCCAGGGATTAGGAGGTTGGGGAGGGAACTCACAACTAATGGAGGCGGTGAGCATTGTAGAGGGGAAGAGCATGCCTCTACTTCTTGCTTGGGTGAGGCAAAGACATAAAATGTAACCAAAATGTTTGGTGTTTGTATCCTCACAATATCCTGAAATAAAAAGAAAAAAAAATGTATGAAAAAAGAGGAATGGAAACACAATTTCAGTAGGGAGAACAAAATCATGTAAAATTGGCTACTGTTGAAAAAGACTTGGTTGAATCTATTTTTCAATGGATTCAACAGCGGGTGAGAAATTACTGTGGCGTTTATGTCCCATTGAATTCATTGAGAAGAGTGCTATGAAGTTGTATTGTAAAATATCATGAAAAAAGAGGGGGGACTTTTAGGGATCATTACATCATAAGGGATTCTTTCCTTTTGACTATGCTGAAAGCCCTTGTAGCAAAGCTTCATGCAGCATTCAGTTTGCTTGCCCTTCTGCCTTTGGCCATGCGAGGACACAGGGTTCCTCCCCCTACGAGGAGTGTCCAAGGCATCATCTTGGAATAGTGCACTGGACCCCCATCAGACAACCCAAACAGCCTTGAGTCTGAACTGGCCAGCCTCCAGAACTATAGGAAAATAAATGTCCTTTCTTTATATATTACCCAGTCTCTGGTATTCTGTTGTAGCAGCACAAGGGGTCTAAGGCAGAAATTCGTACCAAATAGTGGTGCGCTGTTATAACAAATCACTAAAATGTGGAAGTGGCTTTGGAACTGGTTAATGGGTAGAAGCTGGAACAGTTTCTAAGTGATATTTGAAAAATACTGAATGGAGCACGAAGGGAGAACTCAGGAGAAGAGACAGCTGTAGAGAAAGCATCAGTCTTCTTACAGATTACTTAAGTGGTCATGAATATGATATAGAAACATGGGCAATAATGAATATTCTGATGATGTCTTAGATGGAAATGAGGAATATTTTATTGGAAATTAAAGGAAAGGCCAACCTTATTATAAAGTAGCAAAAACTTGCCTAAATTGTTTCTGCGTCCTATGATTTTGTGAAAAGCAGAATTTAAGAGTAAAGAACTTGAATATTTAGTGAGAGAAACCTTGAAGCAGCAAAGTGTTGAGGGTGCTGAATGGATTCATTTAATCGCTTATAGTCAAATACAGTTGGAGTGAAACTATTTAAAAATGCAATTAATAATTAAAGGGAAGCAGAACATAAAGATTTAGAAAATTCTCAGCTTGACCATGTAAAGAATAAAATGCATATTTTGGAGAGAAAACCAGTGGTGTGACCAAGTGACTATTTATTAAAGAGACTAGTTTGGATAGAAGACAGGTGTTATTCATCAAGACAAAGGAGAATGGCTGAGAAGGCATTTCAGAGATCTTTGAGGTTGTCATGCTCATAATAGGTCCAGAGTGCCAAGGCCCTGAGGGCAGAGTGGTTTCCAAATAGGTGCCCAGTGCACTTGTGATACATTGGGGCTCATTGCCCAAGGGTACTTCTAGTTTATGCTCCCTGAATTCTGGCAGAGTGCTTCTCAGCCACTCCAGCTATGGTTCAGGTGGTCCCAGGTGCAGACCGAGCTACTTCCCCAAAAGACACAGGCAGGAACCTTGGCAATGTCCATGTGCTGCTAATTCTGCAGGCATACAGAATGCAACAACTGTAGAGGAATGGCTTCCTCCACCTACATTTCAAAGGATGCCTCAGAGAAACTTTGGACCCAGCATTGACCTGTCTCAGGGACAGAACCACCCCACAGAGCTCCACTAGGGCAATTCCCAGCATATTTGTGGAGGTAGGGCCGCCTCCAAGTTCCTAGACCTGTATAGCCCCCATCATACCATGTTAGCCAGGGAGAACTGCAGGCACTGACTCTAGCCCATGAGAGATGTGGTGTGGGCTGTACCCAGAAAAGGCATGAGGGTGGGGTTCCTTGGATTCTTGGGGATCCAATACCTACCTACTGTTTTTGGAAGGTGAGACATGGAATCAAAGGTTATAAACAATTTTTAATAGTTAGTGTTGTTTGCCCTGTTGGGTTTTGGGATTACTTGAGACCTGTTACATATTTTTTTCTTTCCTGTTTCTCCTGTTTGTAATAGAAATGTCTGTCCTGTGCCTGTCCCACCATTGTATTTTGAAATCATCTGGCTTGTTTGATTTCATAGGTTTACAGCTGAAAGCAATTTTTCTCAGAATGAAACATATCTTTGGGTCTCATCTATATCTGATTTAGATGATACCTAGATGAGATTCTACATTTTTTATTTGATACTTGAATGAGTTAAAACTTTTTGGGCTGTTGGGATGGAATGATTGCATTTTGCACCAGAGAAGGATATGAATTTTTGGAGGGTTGTGGACAGAATGCCATGGTTTAAATGTGTTCCCTCTAAGATTCAAGTGTCAAAATTTATAGCTAATGTGATGATATTAAGAGATGTTGCCTTTAAGAGGTGATTAGGTCATGAGGGCTACTTCCCTTTTGAATTGTATCAAAACCCTTATAAAGAGGCTTCACACAGCATTTGGTTCACTTGTCCTTCTGCATGCTACCATATGGGGACACAGCTTTCCTCCCCACCAGGGGATGCAGCAATAAGGTGCAGAGAGAAGCAGAGAGAAGTCCCCAGACAATCAAACCTGATGGCACCTTGATCTTGAACTTCCCAGCCTTTAGAACCATAAGGAAGTAAATTTCTGGGTTCTTTAATAATATAAATTGCACAATCTGTGGTTTTCTCTTATAGGAGCACAAATGAGCTAGGACAATGTTTGTAGCTCATATGAATGTTTACCAAAGGGTTATCACAGCAGAGGAGGCTGTTAATAATCAAGAGGAGAGCAAGCATGGTGGCTCATGCCTGTAATCCTAGCACTCTGAGAGGCCAATGTGGGAGAATCACTTGAGGTCAGGAATTTGAGAAAAGCCTGAGTAAGAGCAAGATACTCCATCTCTACTAAAAATAGGAAAAATTAGCCAGGCAAGTTGGTGCATATCTGTAGTTCCAGCTACTTGGGAGACTGAGGCAGGAGGATCAAGTAAGCTCAGGAATTTGAGGTTCCTGTGAGCCACGCTGATGCCATGGCACTCTAGCCAGGGCAAAAGAATGAGATATGTCTACAAAAAAAATTAATAATAATAATAATGATAATAATCGAGAGGATAGGATGATCATTCTTTAGATATCTATTGGCCACAAGTGACCATTTTGGTAGCGATTGAGATTATTCATGGGCTCAGCAACATGGACTTCCACTTAACAAAGCTGACCTGTCTAAGGCCATTGCCAAGTGTCAAATCTACCAGGAAAAGAAGCCAATACTGAGTCACCATTCAACTAAGTGGCATATTGATTACACTTGGATTGCTTTTTATCATGGCAGTGTTTTGTTTCTAGTAGAATAGATACTGACTCTTGATACAGAAATGCCTTCCCGATGCACAATGCTTTTGTGAAAGCTACTACCCATGGACTTTCAGAATTTCTTATTAATTGTTATGATATTCCACATAGCCTTTGTTCTGATCAAGGATCTCACTTCACAGCGAATGAATTGGAGAAATGCGATTATGTTCATGGAATTCACTGATCTTACCCTATTACTATGTTCTGTACCATCCTGAAACAGCCAGTATAGTAGAACCATGGAATGAATTTAAGACTCATTTACAGTACCAACTAGGTGGCAATACTTTGCAGGCTAGAGCAAGATTCTTTAGAAGGCTGTATATTGTCTCAATTATCTTCTAATATATGGTGCTGTTTCTCTCATAGGCAGGATTCCCAGACCTAGAAATGGAAATGCTCGAACTGGGATTGAGACCACTTATTACCTGTAGTGACCCACTAGCAAAATTTGTTTCTTGTTCCTGCACTTTCATGCTCTGCTGGCCTAAAAGGCTTAGGTTCAAAAGGGGAATGTTTATTCTAGGATAAACCCCATGATTCTATTGAATTGGAAGTTAAGACTGCCACCTGGCCACTTTGATCTTCTCACCCCTCTGAATCAACAGGCAAAGAAAAAAATGACTGCGCTAATTGAGTAAATAAGATGCTACTCCCCAATGTGGATGGGATTCATCCCATCCATTGAGGGCATGAATAGAACAAAAAGGAAGAGGAAGTTTGAATTTACTGTCTTCCTTACTGATTGAACTGGATCATGATTCTTCTTCTGCCCTTGGTGCTCCTAGTTATCAGGCCCCCCGATTTAGGCAGGAATCTATACCATCAACTCTAGGGCTCTCAAATTGTTGCTTTCTTGGGTCTCCAGCTTGAAGATTCCAGATTGTGGGATTTTTTTTTTTTAGCCTCCATAATAGCATGGGCAAATATCTTATAATTAATTAATCTCTTTCATATACTCTTTCTCTCTTGTTCTCTCTCTCTCTTTATATATATATATATATATATACACACACACACACACACACATATAAAAACATATTCTGTGTGTGTATATATAGTTAATTTATATTCTTTCTCTCTATATATATGTATACACACATACACACACATGCATATATTTCTATTGATTCTCTTTCTCTGGAGAGCCCTAATATAAACACTCACTATACATTCAGTGAATTTATTTATTTTTTTTGAAAAGTAGAGGAAAATACCTTGATGCCACTGTTTAGCTATTGCCCTGAAATAGGTTTAACTTAGAAGATTTCTTCTAACATGATGTAAACATCACATTATTATAGCACTTGGAACAACTTCCATATGAAAATTTTAGAGAATAATTATTCAAAGGTTGATTCATCTTCACAGCTTTTTTCTAAACAACAGAGGGCCTTCCCATTCACCTTATTGATATGTGACTATATAGTTTGATTTGCAATCATTACTATTGGTCTTCTTTCTCATGAAAACAAAATAAAAAACACCACAGTATTTCAACCTTTGAAACAGATGTCCTATCGAATTCTGCTACCACCTGACCCAAATAAGGACAAAGGTACAAAGCACAGGATGGAAAACTTTAGAATATTTGTATAGTGTTGTTTAAGTAATCAATATAGGATGTGTAGAAATTCCATTTTTGCTGGTCTCTGAATAATCTGAATGAGAAAAATTTTGCTTAACTGATTGTTTAAAAACAACTGTTCCCTAAGTGTGCTCCCAAACCAAGAGCATCAACATTGCTGAATCAGAAATTCTATTGATGGAACTTGTCAATCTATTAATGTGTTTTCACAAGCTCTCCAGGTGATTACTATGCCTACTAAAGTTTGGGAAACTTTGTTTTATCAGAAACAAACAAAAAGAAGTCTAGAAAAAGAGGTCTAGACAAAAGAGGGTCTGATAGGCGCCCAATATGCATAATAGTTAAGATTCTAACATAGCTAGTTAACAACTCATACTCTAAAAATTACTGTTCTACTTTTGATTGGTGGTTGTTACTTTTTCTCTAATTCCCAATTACATTATTTCTTTCAGCATAGTCTAGTATGATTATATCAGCAATTTCCTAAATATTAGAAAGTATTATGAAATGATGAGAAAAATATGTATATATGCATATATATATAAAGACAGGGAAACCATAAATTCTTTTAAATCTCCAGATTAAGGAATGAATGCATCTTAATTCTTAAGACTTTTAATAACTGAGATGCTTCTATCATGTTATTAGTGTTTCAATGGGATAGGTTTAAATTAAACAACAGTAGTGTGACAGAAGACTGGGTGAACATATTAATAGAATATTATAATTTATACAAAAATATTCATTATATAATATATATGTATTTCTTTTTAAATGTAATTATATGCAGTTTCTTTTTAAAAGAAACAGAATATCTATTCTAAATGCAGGCTTTGCACAAAAGCGTATGTATATATGTGTATAATTTACCTTTCCTTTAACATCCAACTTACATGACAAAAATTATTTACTAAAGGGAATAAATCTATAAAAGAAGAATGAGATCACACTAAGGGAATAGGGATTTTTTTGTATTTCAGAAAAATATAAAGTAGTTGAGATCGTAGTGAAAGACAAACAAGAGAAGAGAAGACAAGAGAAGGCTGCAGAAGGAGTCTGAATTTCTGAGAAGCTCCCAATTGCCCCTTCCATACTCACTCAACCTAGAGTAGGACTTGACAGGTTATGTAACTGACCATATATTCATAGTTTCACATCTACTTTCTCATTCAAGAAAAAAGGCTAATTAGGAAATCAGACCCAGAAAGTGGCAGAAAAAAAGAGACACTGGTTGCTTATATTACCAATATAGTCTTTGGGTCGTAACAGTGAATGAATACACAAAAAATAGATAATTGACAATAAAACATTAGTTCAATGGGCATAACATGAGTAATAAAACTGAACAAACTAACGACACAGTCAATACTATGGATTTTCTCAGGTGAAAGAATAAAAGCAGCTGGATTGTCATCCCTTTACTCTCTTCCCTAGGGAGTACAAGTATCTCTCAGAAGAACAAAACAAGAACAAATGACCTGATCTAAGCCTGTGTCTGGACCTCTAGATATAAAGAATAATGATATTTGTTTTAAGTATTTCTATTTTATATTCTTTTATTAATAAGATTGAATAGCTTCTCTCTGAGATCAGTCAGTCCCAGGTACCAGTAGGATTTGCTAGATAACAAAATTCCTGGGATTTTGCTCTTCTCACCCAGACAGAAACCTACAACCAATATAGGTTATGTGTGATATGAGTATCCAGGCTATACAGCTCTGTTCATTGTAGAATTTATCGTACTCAAGTTCTTTTCAGAGGAACTACACAATTTTACCAATTTTACCTGATAAATACTTGTATTTATAAGGTCACATGAAGAACATACAACTTGTAAAATGTTTTTCTTTCTTTTCTGTATTAAAAATTCTAGTACGAGAGGAACACGTTTGAAATTTCATGTATGTTTTAAAATAGATAAAAGTATTTTAAGTTTATTAAACACTAACGCTTCAAGTCATTAAAAAGCTAAGACAATTACAATCACAAAAAACACTCAATATGTACAAAATTGTAGCAACATCTAACCTGCAAAATTTTGTGACTGGTTTACCAAAAAGAGAAAAGATATTACTACAAGACCTAAACTTTTCTCTTTAATGTTTTTTTCAATGAGTCTATTACTTGCTTATTTCTCAGGCTATAGATAAGTGGATTTAAGAAAGGAATTATAACAGTGTAAAATAGAGAGTCTATCATGTCTTGATCATTAGCTTGTGGAGATGCAGGGAGCACATACATGAAGAGAAGAGGGCCATAGTACAAAGACACAGATAAGAGATGAGCTCCGCAGGTGGAGAAGGCTTTCTTTATGCCTTTGACAGACTTTTTTTTTAAGACTGTAAAGAGAACAAATGTATAAGAGACAAGAACAGTCAGAATGGTGAATGCTTGAATTGAACCTGAGAAAATAAAAACCAGTTGATAATTAATAGAAGAGTCAGTACAAGAAACTTTTAACAATGGGATAATGTCACAGTAAAAGTGATGTATTATGTTCAAATTACAGAAGGTTAATCTGAATAAAAACCCTTCATGAATTATGGCATGAAGAAAGCCACCGAAGAATGACAAGACTAATAGCCGGATGCACAGTGCATTGGTCATTATCACTGGATAAAGTAAAGGTTTGCATATGGCTACATAGCGGTCATACGCCATTGCTGCCAAGAGAAAACATTCTGTGGTTAAACTGATTGCAAAGGAAAAAAATTGTACCATGCATTCAGAGAGAGACATCATCTGACTCTTGGTTAAGAAGTTGACCAGCATGTTAGGGGTCACTGTGGATGATAACCAAGTATCCACAAAGGCTAAAGTACCAAGAAATAAATACATGGGGATGTGAAGGTGAGGGTCATTCCAGATGAGAGTAATCAGACCAAGGTTTCCCACAATGGTGATGAGATAGATCACTAAGAATAGTAGGAACAGGGTGATTTTCCACTCTGGCTGATGAGTAAGGCCTGTGAGAATGAATTTTGCCAGCAATGTTGCGTTTTCCTTTTCCATGTCCTCACTTGGTATTCTCTGAAATAAAATGCAGTAAATATGAAAATATATATTCACCATGCATTATTAATTACTATAAGTTGAAAGTAGGAGAAGGGAGTTGAAATAAAACTAAATTCTTATCAGATTTCCTTTTAATTTTATTTATTACTACTAAACTGGAGGAAACGATATTTTGGAAGTAGAGGAAAGGAAAGAAAATACAATTATTTCCCTTTCAGAAAATGCACGATTTAACAGCATTAGAGAAAAGGAGATACATTCTGGGCATGTGCTAAATTTATGAGGACACGATCGAACATGGGAAGAAAATCCTGTGTCTGGGACATGGATTCACGGTTAAGAGAAATGATATTAGAAAGACCATAATTAATAAAGGAATTCAATACCATGTTAAGGACCTTGAGCTTTAATTCTTAGGCAATATGAAAATTTTTCAAATGGGGAGTGGCATTATGAGATTTTTTTAAATCAAATATTTGGTGGTATAGGAAATAGGCTGCAAGTAGGGGAAAAGGTAGTCAGGAATACTAATCAGGTAGCTGCTACTATTTTGCAGGGGTTCCTGCAAAACAGATTATACATAAGAATTGTCTGGGGGAGTTGACTGTGAGACATATAGATTGCAAGGTAACACTGTAGAAATAGACACAGTAGTATTATGCAAGAATGGAACATAGGATTCCTAATTTTGAAAAGGTTCCCCAAGTAATTCAAATGAATGTGAAGTGATTAGACCATGAGTGATACGGCATTACAAGTGATGAGGAGAACAAAGAAACAGATTCAAAAAATTCAGAATATAGAGTCACTAGTAATGATGACATATTAGATATGGAGAGGATAGTTAGTGAAGCAGAGTTAAGTCAGTTGGTTACTGGGTAGAAGATCATCAAAAATTGTGATTGAGAACTTAGGTGCATTGGCAAAATATGGAAGAATGGTCCTCTGAACAGTTAGGTGAAATGTACTGAGTAGCACAAGTCTATTAAGTCTTAAAAAATATGATGGCCTTGGAGTCATGGGATTAGTTGAAAGCATAGTTATAGATGACCCATCCATTGCACAGTATACAAAACAAAGGAAAGAAGATAACACTTGTGGAAGTTTTATTAGAGAGGTAAAAAAGTGGATATAGTAGTGCCCCTTTGCTTTCCATGGTTTCAGTTATCCATGACCAACTGCAGTCTCAAAATACTACAAACGATAAGATATTTTGAGACAAGGAGGTCACACTGACATAACTTTTATTAGAGTATAGTGTTATAATTGTTGTATTTTATTAGTTATTGTTGTTAATATCTTACTGTGCCAACTTATAAATTATACTTTATCACAGGTAGTATGCATTAGAAAACATAGTGTAGAATATGTAGGGTTCAGTAATATTCAGGATTTCAGGCATTCACAAGGGGGTCTTAGAAGGGATGCCCTGCAAATAAGGGGGCGATACTGCATATGTCATTTACTAGATGACCAATAGATGCTCCTTTTTTCTACTGAGTGATTATTGGTGGTAATCAAAACTATCATGCATTCTAGGAGCCAAAAAACCTAGAAAGAATTTCCCATCACCCTTGAACCTAGAGTAAGGGGACTTGAGCTATGTTTGCTTTGTCAAATCCACCCAAACTAGATTTGGACTATGAAAAGTGAGAGAGACAGTTACAAGGTCAAAAGAGAACTTTGGTGGCAAAAACAGCCAACACAGAAATATCAAGACTCCAGGAAATGCATCCTGCATCACCAACAATGACACCGACATTGTCAGTTAGGGTATCTGAAAATTAGCAACAGTAAAACTAGCTTTCATTGAGCTCATGTTGGGACATGATTTTTGTTGTTGACTAGCTGTCCTGCCTTCTTTTACTGCCCATTTTTCCAACTGCTTCTTCAAATCATAGCAACTTTTCTGTGTTACAGACAATATTCATGCAATAAACTAATTTCCTATTGCAAAAAAGCCGTTACTCAAACTAAAGAATAGGGAGAGGCCAGAAAAAGATACCAAGCAGAGTGATCAGAAAAGCAGGAGAGATACTGAAAAGCTGAGTGTGTGGACATAGGAGAGGACAGGTATTCAAGAAGGACAAAGTGGAGTACAGGGCCACATGCCAAAGTAAATGCCCTAGTAGAACAAGGAGTGAACAGAGATCCTTGAGTGTGGAAATCAAGAAATATTTAGAGGCTTCCTTGGGAGCAGTTTCCATTTTGTGATAGAATTAAGGTCAGAGAATAATGGGAATTAAATGGGTAACAAGTGACACAACAATAAATGAAATAAGATGGAGCACTCTAAGAAATGAGGAGAATAGTTGTCATTTGTCTGCTGCCACGGACAAATGTAAATATTTTTCTACAGAATTTTTGACTAAAGTTGTCAAAGGAAGAAGAGAGGAATATATGCAGAGGAGAAATGGGACATTGAGGTGGAAAGGGAAACTTGGATGTGTGAAAAGAGAACAAGGAGGAAGAAAAATAGGTAGAGAATATCAAACGCATATACGAATTAGTGTAGAAAAGACAAACCAAAGACATGGGAGAAAGGAAGCATTAGGGAAAGGCTGAAGACTAAATAAAGGGGAAAGCTCATAGGCATGGGGGTAAATGTCTGTTTTAACCCCAGAATTTATTAAAAGATGTCAACCCTGGGATCCTTTTCTTTTTCTGTTATTCAGAATTCCAAATTTATTTTCCTTTGGTGTTTCTGCATAAAAGAGAAATTTTATTTTAAATTTTACTATACAAACTTTGTGTTGTTCATAACGATACTAGCACTTCCCTAAACTTCTTTATGTATTTATGAGTTACTTTATCTTTTTGTCTTTCTGCAAGGATATAACATTTATTTTGTTATTTTGCTGGATCTCAGAGTAAAGGGATATAACATTGTTGTAATGTTTTAACAAGGACTTTCTCTAGGAATCTTACTGATTTTACTATTTGAGAACATTCTTTGTCCACACATTTTTTTAGCTGAATAAAATAAAGTAAAAGACTAGAACTAGATACAGGCTATAAATGGGAAAGCCAATAATATCCATAGTTAAATATATTTTTATTTGATAGGGATTCCTTTTATGTAATCCTAAATCACTAAATATCTGAAGATTTTCAAATTCAAGTTTTGTGTGGGTACTTATTAAATACTAAATGCTGCCATTTGAGAAGTAATTAATTAATCATTGGAGAGATAGTTTCTGCATATTTCCTACTATATACATATGTATTTGCATTATTATTTTTATATATAATAGTAAAATAAATCTCTAGCAGAGTGGGTAAAAGGATATAAGAGCTAATATTTAAGCGACTTACCTTAAAATTTTTATTCAAAATATATATTTAATTCAACAGAATGGTGTTTTTTATTGGACTCATCAGAAAGATTACTTACATTAAAATCATTATGACATAAATCTTTAAACCTAGTTTTAAATTATTTATCTTTTTAATTTATCAGAACTTATAATTAATCATAGGCAAATTAATAAGATAATAATAAGACATTGTTAAAGGGGAAAAATTAGTCTTGCAAATATTTTGCTTGTCCAGATTAAGTCATGAAAATAAAATATACAGAAAATGTACTATTTGCTTTCCATTTCTCACCTTTCTGGCATCTTATAAATCTAATCTAAAACTATTATAAATTAAACAGCATTTTAAACTTTCTATATAAAAGATAGTATCATAGAAACCATTTCTCTCTTACCCATAACGTAAAAGAAATTGTGTAGATCCTTTAATAGTATTAGGCTTTCTAAAACACAAAAAATACAATAGCATATGAATGCCAATAACAAAGGTTGCAATTTGTTGCACAATGATTTATATTGTGAGCTTCATTTCCCAAGCTCAGCAAAATGTTGTTTATATAAATTTGTTTTGAACATAAGAGTCAACGAATGGAACAACTGTGTGTGTGCTTTTGCCAGAAGAAGAGGAAGTGGAAAACTGAAATTCCCCTAAGAGCATCTAAAGATTTCCTATAGGAAGAAAAAGAGAAGCTCTTCTACTGGGCACTGTGGATTTGGA
>VSMD01123476.1:0-27890 GCA_008750895.1 Mirza zaza
AAATTACGTGGAAATCAGTTCAGATGTCCAACATGAAGCTCCGATGGTGCAGTCACCTTTTGCAGGCACTGTCCCCCACGCGAGCACCAGGGCCATGTCCCCGTCCCTGCCTACCACCCTGGCTCTTCAGAGAAAGCTCCTCTCCCAAAGCCTGCAGGAAGGTGGCTTTTTCTTCTTAACCCCAAGCACTCCATTATGGAAAATGTTATAATTAGGTCATTCCTACTCATTTTAAGCAACTTTGCATCAACTAGGGGGTTAAGTTCTAACAAGGCCCAAGTGACCTGGGGCTGGTCACCCTGGCCAACCTGGAGGAAGGCACCCCAGGCACCTCCCATGGAGCCTGCCCAGGCTCTCCACTGAGCTTGGCAGCAAATGGCTCACCCTGTGAACCCCAGGTGAAGTCATGACTTGGTGGCCGTATTGAAGGACTCCTACCTGGGTCGAGACTCGGCCCCAGGCCAGCTCACACCCACCAAGAGTGAATGGTGGATAACTTCATCAATCTGCTTACATTAAAGGGCTGTCTGAGGAGGTGAATAACCTGAACACTAAACCCTCAACTCTTCCATGAACAACGTGAAGTGTAAATAATGCTCCGCCTGTCCTGGGGCTACGCCACCGCCACCTGCTGTCACGGGCAAGAAGTGCCTCCCCAAGCACAAGAGGACCCTGCTGTCAGCCTCCACCCGCTTCCGATTCTGCCTTCCGATTCTGCCGCTCAAGTCCCAGTGTCCGCAGCAGCAGCTGCTGCACGTGGGGCCACGGAGCCTCTGACGTGGAGCCATGCGAAGCAGGACGTGCCACAGTGTAAAACACTCACCGGACTTCACAGGCTTTAGTATGAATGTACAAGATCTCATAGCTTTTATGCTGATTACAGTTGAAATAATTTTCTAGATCTAGTCAGCTAAATAAAATATATTAAAATGAATTTCACCTGTTTTACTTTTTTTTTTAATGTGCCTACTAAAAAGTGTAAAATTGCATATGTCGCTGACACCCAAGGCTCACATCCTATTTCTATTGGACAGCCCTGGTCTAGCGCTTTTCCTCTTTTTTAGCACACATACTTTCTTAAACAATTAATAGCTAAACTTGTTGACATTTTCCCATTTCCATCCTCACAGCTGTTTCTTTTATCTTCTCTTCCTTTTGAGTTCCCTTTCCTGTTGGTTGGCATACACCCCATAATGATAACCCTTATGCTGAGCTTCCAGGATGGTTAAAGCTCCATTAGCCTGAAAAGCCTCTACTTTGTCCTCTGCCCTTCACTATTTTATACCCAGTTCATGTGGGTATAAAATTCCGGGTTCCATGTACCTCCCCTCTGCACCTGGGCTCGTTCTCCTTTGTCTTACGGCACTTGGGGTTGTTGAGAAGAAATCTGCCAGGCTTTTTTCTTTTCTTTGTAGTTACTCTATCTTTTCTGCTAACTCTGAAGATTTTCTCTTTATCCTCAATGTTCTGCAGTTTTACTATAGCATGTCTCAGTGTGGATTTACAGTTATGCATCCATTAATGACAGGGATATATTCTGAGAAAAGCATTCTCAGGTAATTTCGTTGTGCAAATATCAGAGTGCACTTACACAAACCCAGATGGTATAGCCTACTCCACACCTTGGCTATAAGGGACAGCCTGTTGCTCCTGGGCTACAAACCTGCACAGCATGTGACCGTACTGAACACTGCAGGCAACTGTAACACAATGATCAGTGTTTGCGCAACTAAACATATCTAAACATGGGAGAGGCCGGGCGCGGTGGCTCATGCCTGTAATCCTAGCACTCTGGGAGGCCAAGCCGGGTGGATTGCTCGAGGTCAGGAGTTCAAAACCAGCCTGAGCAAGAGTGAGACCCCAAGAAAGAAATTAATTGGCTAACTAATATATATAGAAAAAATTAGCTGGGCATGGTGGCGCATGCCTGTAGTCCCAGCTACTCGGGAGGCTGAGGCAGTAGGATTGCTTGAGCCCAGGAGTTTGAGGTTGCTGTGAGGTAGGCTGACGCCACGGCACTCTAGCCCGGGCAACAAAGTGAGACTCTGTCTCAAAAAAATAAAAATAAAAATAAAAATAAAAAATAAATAAACATGGGAAAGGTTCAGTAAAAATACAGTAGTATCATTTTTTTCCCACCAAAGATACTTGATCATTTTTTTCCTTTTTATTTTTTTCACCAAAGGCACTCTGATGGCATTATAATCTCACAGGACCACCATCATTATTGCGCAAAATATCAGTATGTGGCACATCACTGTATTTATTCTATTTGAAACTTGTAGCCTATTTTATCTCAGGACTAGTATCTTCAATGCTGGGAAACTCTCAGCTATTATTTCTTCAAACACTGCTTTTCCATCATTCTTTCTCCCCTACTCTCTGCCCATGGAACTCCTATAAGACACTTTTTGGAACCTCTTGACTGCACTTTAATGCATTTTATTTCTATCTTAGGGAAGCCTCCTCCAACTCCAGGGCGGGGTTCATCCCCATTATACATTCTCAGGAAGCACAATGTGGTTTCCTTTGTACTACTTTCCTGGATTGAAACTACCTGTTAACTTGTGGAATTGATCATGAGTTGTGCTCAGTTGACTGTAAGATCTGAGAGACAGGAATGTGTCCCTGTGCTCCCGGCTCTCATTCCAGGACCAGGTATGCTCCAGGAGCTCAATGTGCATTCACAGACAAACAAACCCATCCAACACCCACCAAACTCCTGTGGCCACCTCTCCGCCCCACCCCATCTACTCACTCAACCATGAGTTCTGGAGCCAGCCCAAACGACTTCTTGTTTTACTTTCAGACCCTACACCCAGCATTTCATTCCCCCAAGGTTTGCCATAGCTCTTGATTATCCCAAAAGAAAGGATAGGATTCAGAGTCTACCTACCCTCCTCAAGTACCCTACACTCTCACAGGGTGGGAGCTGGTGCTGGAGGTTCTGAGCAGAGGCGCTTCCTCCACAGGGCAGGTCTGCACCTGGATGTCTGTGGGCTCCAGGGCACCCTAGTGAGCCACTGGGAAGGTGCCCATGGTGGCAGACAGTTACCCAGGACCCTGTGGGGCCAACTTGCCTGGCTCACCCAGCAAGGCCTCGCCAGAGTGGGGAGGCTGCTGGGCCATCCAGTGAGGGCAGGGGCTGGGGGAGGGCTGGTCCCACGGACAGACAGCATCTTATGCCCCCCACTGCACAATGCTGACAGCGGAACCTATGCCAGAGAACAAGCAGGTGTGGGGACAGGGAGGGACTTTCCCAGGTAGTGGCAGAGCCCTCAAAAATCAAAGGACAGCAATGGGCAAGACTTACTTTCCTCACCTACCAAAAAAAAGGAAATATCAGAACCCCAGCTTCTGTCCAGACCTGAGAGAGCAGGTGGTACAAGGATTCGTGGCCCTCCAAGGCCAGGAGCCATCCCCCTACGCCAGGATCTCACATTTGAAACCCTATCCTCTTAAGAGAATCAGGAAAAACCAAGTTGACAGCTTAAATGTTCAACTAAAGTTTACAAAATTGCAGAGGTTGGGATTGCCAGCATATTATACTTGTTGACTTAAGCAATAAAATTGGCCAATCACTCCTGGATTCCAAATAGCTCCTGACTTGACTGCCCTCATCAATAGATGCAGCAGAACTCTTCCTGTGCAGAAATGATACATGGCTCCTTTGCCTTCTCCAGTTCACATCCCCCTCCCCTGCCCTCCTGTCATTGCATCCTCATGGAATATATTTTTATTTCTATGCCTCAAACTCTTGTACTGATCACCCATCAAAGTTCTCTGCAACAACATATATATATGTGGGGTCTACAAAAAGTTCATGAAAAATGAACATTATGAAGAAACTATGCATGTATTTCAAATTGTTTTGCACCAAAATAAACTCATACTAACTTGTTATAATATGTCTGAACAGGATCTAGTTTGAGACACTCACAAGGATAAGACAGCAGTCGGAAAAGAGCCCCTACCAGAGCGACATGAGTTCTGCTGAAATTGAAGCAAGAACAAACATGAGATATATGGTGAAGGTTGCATGCAAGAATGGGGAAATCATTGATGCTTTATAAAAATGTTATGGGGACAAAGCCCCAAAGAAACCAGCAGTTTCCCAATGGATAACTCATTTTAAGAAGGGACAGGATAGGCCGGGCGCGGTGGCTCAAGCCTGTAATCCTAGCTCTCTGGGAGGCCGAGGTGGGCGGATCCTTTGAACTCAGGAGTTCGAGACCAGCCTGAGCAAGAGCGAGACCCCATCTCTACTATAAATAGAAAGAAATTAATTGGCCAACTAATTTATATAGAAAAAAAAATTAGCTGGGCACGGTGGCACATGCCTGTAGTCCCAGCTACTTGGGAGGCTGAGGCAGCAGGATTGCTTGAGCCCAGGAGTTTGAGGTTGCTGTGAGCTAGGCTGACGCCACGGCACTCACTCTAGCTTGGGCAATAAAGTGAGACTCTGTCTCAAAAAAAGAAAAAAAAAGAAGGGACAGGATAATATTGAGGATGAAGCCCAGAGCAGCAGATCATCCACACCAATTTGCAAGGAAAGAATTAATCTTGTTCATGTCCCAATTGAAGAGGACTGACAACTAACAGCAGAAATAATAGGCAACACCCTAGACATCTCAACTGGTTCAGCTTACACAACTCTGACCAAAATCTTAAAGCTGAGCAAACTTTCCACTCAGGGGTCACCAAAACCATTGCACTCAGGTCAGCTGCAGACAGACAAGAGCAGAGCTTTCAATGGAAATTTTAAACAAGTAGGATCAAGTCCTGAAGCATTTCTCTGAAGAACTGTATAGCAGGTGATAGAACGTGGCTTCACCAGTACAATCCTGAAGACGAAGCACAAAGCAATGGCCACCAATAGGTGGATGTGTCCAGTCAAAGCCAAAGCAGACAAGTCAAAAAGCAAAGGTCAGGGCAAGTTTTGTTTGTTTTGTTTGAGAGAGGGTCTCACTCTGTCACCCAGGCTACAGTGCAGTGGTGTCATCATAGCTCACTGCAGCCTCCAACTACTTGGCTCAAGCAATCCTACTGCCTCAGCCTCCTGAGTACCTGGGACTATAGGCATACAACACTACGGCCCCCCCTAATTTTTTTATATTTTGTAGAAATATAAAAAACATAGCAGGGTCTCACTATGTTGCTCAGCAGGCTGGTCTTGAACTCCTGGCCTCAAGGGATTCTCCTGCCTCAGCCTCCCAAAACTCTGGGATTACAGGTGTGAGCCACTATGCCTTGCATAGAAATGTATTTCTTTTTTTTTGTTTTGTTTTGTTTTTTTTGAGACAGAGTCTCACTTTATTGCCCAGGCTAGAGTGAGTGCCGTGGCGTCAGCCTAGCTCACAGCAACCTCAAACTCCTGGGCTCAAGCAATCCTGCTGCCTCAGCCTCCCAAGTAGCTGGGACTACAGGCATGTGCCACCATGCCCGGCTAATTTTTTGTATATATATTAGTTGGCCAATTAATTTCTTTCTATTTATAGTAGAGATGGGGTCTCGCTCTTGCTCAGGCTGGTCTCGAACTCCTGAGCTCAAAGGATCCGCCCACCTCGGCCTCCCAGAGAGCTAGGATTACAGGCTTGAGCCACCGCGCCCAGCCAGAAATGTATTTCTTAATGGGGTGGATGCATCTGGAGTTTTCTGACTAGTCAATGTCTCTACTGGTAAATCATTCATTGCCTGAGTGACTGGCTTCAGCTGCAAGGCTCTTGCTACTTTCTGATTTAAGTGAGCACCAAGAAACCTGTCTCATGGCTGAGGCAGAAGACCAGGAGGGTGTTGGAAGAACCTTTCCCCATTCTGAATTACAGGCCAAGAATCACTTTATGACCAGAAGTCATTCTTAATGACCTGTCAGCTAGAGCTAAATGAAGTCCTCCTTCATTTTTATTGAAATCAAACAAGCAGAAATCAGATGGTTTGAAGAAGGATTTGTCATTGGAATTGTTGCTTCTTTGGTCCCATTGGTCAGCTTTGCCCACCAGCATTGTGTTTACCCCAGTGCCAGGAAGGATGGGGAAAACTGAGTACTGCTCATGCCCCCTTTGCTGACACGGTATCTGTTAAAATGCCTTTCCCTTTTCATAGCAGGCTTCATATACCTCTCGCCAAAGCCTTGGCATCATCAATAGCGTGAGTGATACGGACCACACAGCTGGCTCTTGGCCATGCAGAAGAAGGGGCCATGCCTCACCCAGTAGGCCTTCTGCAGATCTGGAATGCTCTGTCTCTAAAAGACACTGCGAGGCAAGGCTGGGGGCCCTTCTCTGAGTTTGGAGCCTACAAGAGATTCATCGTGACCCTCGCTGGCGTGTGTCATGGAGACTCGGCTCTCCCATGACCATGCTGGGAACCAGTTGTTCATTCGGACGGCACAGAAAGTGAGGCCGTCATGCAAAAGGTCATCACTCACTGTCCCTCTCAATATCTGAATTCAGAACATCTCACCAAAGACAGAATACTCCATTTCTCATTCCTGAGTCCAGAGCAGAAATATGGCTGGGATGGTGGGACAGAGCCTGGCCACAGGAGTATGAGGCCTTGACCTAAGATGCCCTCATCACCCCCTTACCCTCAAAAGTGTCTCCACCGTCCTCCTGTATCCACGGGCCTTGTGGGAGAGAGGCAAGAAGGCAGGTGCTATGGCCTGCACACCCCGCCAGGCAGAGCGATTTCTGGAGGGGGCACGTAGCATGAATGCAGAGTCAGGTGCCCACCTGCCACCCCACAGGGAAGCAGCTACCAGGACTGGCAAACCAAAGCCAAACCTTGGAGAAACTGACAAACTGAGACTGCACTGTTGGCTGAAGGAACTTTCTAGAAGGAATCCCCTTTATTCGAGGAACCTGGCTTTGTGGGAAAGTATGAGGGCTTCTAGACTGTCTTCTGGACTGAGAGTTATCCAGGAAGGGTCAGAGGAAAGTGGCCACCTGCCAAGGGAGTGCACAGGTGCTCGGGGCTGCCCAGGGCCATCCCAGCTCCCTGGTTTCTCAGGTGAGGACTGAGCCTGGCTGCTGAAGGGGACACACAAAGATCACATGCCCATGGTGGGCGTAGTCTGGGAGCAGAGGCAGGCTCCAGCCAGAGCAGAAGGAGGGGAGTCCAGCAGGGTGCACCACCCAGAAAGCTCCTGAAAGTGCCGGATGAGGGGGAGTTGGGAGCAGAGATGCAGCCCCTTTGGGTGTGACAGGAAACAGCCTTCCTGAGAGGGCCACAGGGGAGCTGGAAAGACCACAGCCAAGATTTGTGAACAAATAAATGACCGAGTTAATTTTAAACAAATTTTCTTAATTCAGCAGAGACAAAGGGGACAAAGGCCCGGATCTGCCTCACTCGCCTGGGACATGAGACACTTGCCCAAGCTGACCCCCATTCTGCACCAAGACTCACACAGAAATCTGGCTTTTCAAGATGTGACAAAGACAGGATCAGGTCCTAGAACCCCTGACTACCTGGGGTGTCCTGATTTTAAAGACTGTCATAATATACCAATCTTGCACATGCCCAGGGGGTGGATAAAATGAGAAAAGAGAGTTTCTAAAAGGCACTGCTTTTAGAGCCACACAGAAAACTGTCCAGGCAAACCTAGCTGGCCTCACCGGCCCAGGACTTGTGAGAAGGGGGAATAGCCCAGCCGGGCAAGCCACACAGGGACCCACAGGTGCACCCATCAAGTCTGCAGAGGTTGCCCAAGAACACGCCCCAGGGCTATCCCCATCCAGCCAGCAGCTTCAGGACAGACACAGACCATGGCCTCTCTGGTGTCACTTAAGGGTGAGGACATGGGCTGGGAACAGCAGCAGGAGGGGTGAGACCCACCTTAATCAGGTGGCACACCTAAGCCTGCGGTCTGAGAATCGGGCTCCACACCGCACCGAGTGGGTCCTGAGCGCCACCGCCCAGGCAAGCTGCAGGCTCCCTCTGCTTCTGAGGCAGTTCGGCTCCCGGCAGTACCAGGGTGGCCCACATGGCCTCCAGCAGGCTCCTTGAGCCTTCAAAGGCCCTGGCTTGGCAAGGACCTGTCCCACCTGTTATGAGGGAACAGGAGAGGGACACTCTCTGCCTACAGCTGCCCCCTCCCCCAGCACTCTGGCAAAGAGCCCTCCAGCCCTGCTGCCCCGCCTCCCTAAGGACATCCTGGGGCAGACTTCCCCTTCTCCTCACAAACAAAAACACAGGGCTTCCAAGTGGAGACTAGGCCCCTGCCTGCCCTCCCAGTGCTCCAGTCTTGTCTGAGCAGAACCCACTCCCGGCCACGGGCCTCTGAAGCCCCACAAGTCACAGTGGAGCACATGCCACAGACTAAACCCAGGGGAGGCTACCCAGCAGAACCAGGCCAGCTGGGCACCCACACCGGACACAGGAGAGCAGGGCCCAGGGAGGGCACTCTGGAGGAGGGTGGCCAGGGCTCTTCTGAGCACAAGGTGGGGGCAAAGCCTGGATGAAGAAGGACCTAGACATCCATGCACCTCCCTGTAGGCAGGGCTGGCCTCCACTCCCTACAGCCTCAGCACAGCCCAGGGGGGTGGGGGGTGGGGGGCAGGGCAGGGTGACATCTAGCTGCCCCCAGGCCTCCTGGCCCCTTCTGCCTACCTGCTGCCATGCCCCCTCCCAACAAGTCTGCCCACCTCAGGGCCTGCCCCCACACATCCCCCTTGAGGCCTGCCTTCCAGGTCTCCCAGCTGTGTGTTCTGTGAAGACGGGACTCTGTCTGTCATGTAGGTGGCACCCCCTGGAGCAAGCAGTTGGGGGACGCAGGGATGTGGCGCCTGGGGCAGCACCATCCCTGCAAGGTGAGCCCAGAGGAGGCCTGGGACACACAGCAGGGACCTTCGGCAAAGCTTGGCCAACATGCTGAGGCCCAAAGGGATCATCCTCTCGCACACCTGGATGTCAGAGGTACATGGAGAGGGAGGTTCTAGAAGGTTCTGAAATACTGAAGAGGTCGCCTGTTGAACAAGTGTCCTACACTTCTCCTGCCAAGACAGCATCTAACAAAAAGGGGGAGGAGGTTATTGGCCAGGAAAAAGGCTGAAATCTTAATTATGAGTGTCCATTGTGATGGGCCATTGCATCAGGGTCACCTGGCCCCCACCCCTCAGTCTTACAGAGATTTCAACCCAAAACTGCCCAAGAAGGAACTGGGGATCTTGGCTTCACAGCAAGGTAGTTGCTGACCGAGGGCTGCCGGACAGCAGAACCCACGAGCCCAGGAAGCCCTGAAGGCCACAGGAGAGGCCCATAAACACTTGCTGCCCAGGCCCGGATCTGCCGTCCTACGGCTGGGGCTGCCACCTGAGCACAGGCCAGACCAGCCCTATGAGGCACCCACTGGCCGGACAGAGGCTCCCAGCACACAACACTCAGCCTGGGGAGGGGACGCAGCAGTCCTCCCTCCTGCCAGCTCCACTAGGGCCTTACTATCCCACACGCTGCTCTCCATGAATTCTCTTCAAATCCTAGGCATAAATTTAAGACATCTAGACACATAAAAACTGGCAATTACAACCATATTAAACAGGGATCCCATCAGGAGAAGCAAATTAAAAGCTTTCACAATGTCAATTGCCAATTAGCTCCTCAAGGTTACTCCTAATGATGTCGACCCAGAGCACAATTACCCCATGGAAAAAATCCTAGAGGCAAAGACAAAGGTCACAGACTGCCAATGGGACAGTGAAGGCTCCCACCGCTGCTTGGAAATCTCCTTTTTCCACAGTGCAGGCCTTCTCCCACCCGCTGCTGCACAGGCATGGAAGAGGCGGGGCTTCCTGGAGCCCCCACGAAGGTGTCACCCCAGAGCCCTGAGACCCACCCTGCTGGCATCCTTCTCTCTTCCCCCTTCCTGCTGACTTAGGCTTGGGAGGAAGGAACATAGGAAAGTGGGGAGAACACACAGTCCGATGACAACAGTAAGTGGCGTTGCTCTAGATGCTGACTCAGGACTCTGCTTCCCCGAGGTGGAGCCAAGAGGGTCCCTCAACTCCCAGCCAATCACGCACAAGACCAAGCAGCAAGGACGGGGTCAGGGACCAGACTGCCCAGATGCTTTCCTGCCAACTGAAGGAGTCACTCTGGTGGGAAGCAGAGAGGAGGGAGCTTAATGATCTGAACCCAAAGCTTAGGAACATGCCTTACCCTTTAGAAATACGCACTGACAGCCAAGAAAGAGTCCTGCCCACGAGGGGGGAGCGGCGGAGGCATGCCGAGTGCCCCACCTCCACAGGCTGCTTCTGGTTTTCAGCTCTATCATTCTCCCTCCTGCGGGATGAAGAACCTGGCAGGCCGGGAATCCCTCCTTTAGAGATCCCAGCCCTCCCGTTTCTCCGGCCAGCCCTGTCCTCTCCCTCAGAGCACAGTGCCTGCCCTGGATTCACCCCATCCCGCCACGGCCCGATGGCTAGGGCTGACCCACTCACACCCATAGCCAGTGGGCCAGCCAGGGGGTGTTGTGGCCTCCAGGGGTCTGGAGTACCCGGGGCCACCTTGTCTCACACCAGACTGCCTGAGCCCCCCATCCTGCCAGGCTGTGTCCTGGGCCTCAGCGTCCACCACGTGGGAGGCTCAGCCCACTAGGGCCCCATGATCTCCGATGGCCCAACTCAAGGCCAGAAGAAGCTGCAGATGGCTTCCTGCTACACTCGGGCAGACATCTTTTGACACAGTGGAGATGCTGTGAGGCAGCGAGGCGACCTGGCCAGGTTTGTGTTCCAGAAACATCCCCAGAATACTCCACTTCTATAAATTATACATGATCAGGAATATATAAACAGAAAGATCTGGAGAAAACACCAAAAGATCAACACAGTTTTCTTCTGAGTGGGTTTCCCCTCTGGGCTGTCTGAACTTTGAGTTTATTTTACAATGAGCATGTATTACTTTTTAGATGTTACTACGACAATCAGAAAATAATTAAGTTGTTTTGCTTTCTGTAAAAAAACAACGCCTGTTGCTGGCCAGGCTGTGTGGGCAGGGCCCTCATGCTGAGCACTGCTGTGGCCCTAGGACGCCCCATGGAGGAACTCACATGCAGGTGGAGTCCTCCCGCTGGACTCTCTCTGCCACCAAGAACACGTCTTCAGCGGTGATGCTCAAAGCTGAAAGTCACTTCGTGGGAAGCTGACCCTGGGCATGGGGAATGAGATGCCATGCCTCGGCCACACAGCCTCACCTGACCCCGCACGCTCCTGAGTGACCCACAGGGCCACAGGACACCCCAGCCCCCTTCTGTTTCCCAGCCGTCCAGCTGCTCCCCGTCCCTGCCGTTTTCAGGGCTGAGCACATTTCTGCGACTCCATCTCATCCCGCTGTCGGCTTCTGAGCTGCTCCTTCACGTCGTGGTGGCTGCTCTGAGGCCCACAGCCCCCTTTGAGCTCTCACCGCCCACGTGCACATGGCAGCAGGCTCCGTGGGTGGTGTGAGCCGCACATCCATGGACCTCGTTCCTGCCCTGCTGTCCCTGGGCCGTCGTCGTCACACATTGACTTCTACGTACATCACAAACCCCCAAACGCAAGGGTACCATTTTAGGTCAGTATCATTTAGGAAGTCAATTACCTTTTTTTACTGTAGTAAAGTGCACATAACAGAAAATTTGCCATTCTAACTATCTTTAAGTGTATAGCTGAGGGGCATGAATACATTCAGACCATCGCCACCACCTGTCTCCGGAATTCTCTCATCTTCCCAAACTGCAGCTCTGTCCTCAGTGACCGTCGCTCCTCATCCCCTCTCCCAGCCCCTGGCAGCCACCATTCTTCTCTGCCTCTATGAACTTGTCTACTCTAGGGACCTCATGTAAGTCCGTTCTGTTGTAAAGAAATTTAAGACAGGAAAATCATCTTTCGTGTTCACCCGCAGCCTGTCTACAGGGACCCTAGGCCCGTAGAAGGAGCTTCCAGGCGAGCGCCTGGCCTGGGCCTGGGGCTCCCAGAGATTTCACGCTGTCACACCTGGGTTTCTTGTTTCCCTCTTCTCACTTTCACAGCAGCCACCCCTTCACCTGTGCTCTGCCAAATGTGAGCCGTCACGAGGAACTCAGCTCACCTGTTGCCCTGTGTATCCATTTTCCATGCTAACAGTTTATCCCAATCTGGTGGCTTGAAAGGACACCTGTTTGTTAGCTCACAGTTCTGTGGGTCAGACGTGTGTCGTGGCATGGTTGGGCTCTCTGCTCAGGCTCTCACGGGGCTGGGATCAAGGGGTCGGCCTGGGGATGCCGTGGGGAGAAATGGTTCCCATGCGCATTCAGGTAGCTGCAGAATCCAGTTCCTTGAGGGTGCACACCTGAGGCCCCCTTCCCTCACTGGCCATAGGCCAGAGCTCCTGAGGCCACCTGCATCCCTTGGCATGTGGCCCCTCCACCCTTGAGCCAGCAGCAGTGCATGAAGCCCTCCTCCTGCTTCAGCTCTGCCTTCTGCCACCAGCCAGAAGAAGGTCCTGCTTCCAAGGGCTCCTGTGACCACACCAGGCCCACACAGACAACTGCATGTGAGGTCTCCATGCCACAGTCTTAGAAAGGAACCCCAACATAGTACAGAGCCCAGAGACTAGGACACTAGGACATGGAATCTTAGGGGGCCATTTTTAGACCCACCCTGTGACCTCAGCTCTCTTGGTGAGCCCCAGATTTGCAGGCCATAGGCATTTTGTCCTTGTCAGGGTGGACACAGTGGTTCCTTGGGTTCATCCATATCTCAGTGGAAGCAAAAGTCCTCCCACACCAATTAGGATTCTCAAGTTTACTGTGATTTTAACTTATTTACAAAGGAGCAGCATGTTTATCTTCAGCAATGAAGGTTCTAATCATAACACCTCACATTCTTGGAGGTACACCTCGGGCGCTGCACATTTTGCTGGGTTCCCTGGGCACCTGCAGAGGGTCAGGCTCCATCCTCTATGCTCTGCAAGTATCATCTCATCTCCTCTCCCCACAGCCCTGTGCGGTGATGCTACCACCAGCCTCATTTGATGGACAGGAAACTGAGGCACAAAGAGGCTGCACCACTGGTCAAGGTCACACAGCTAGCACGTGGGCTTCAGGGGTCAGGTGCAGGCCCCAGCTCTCAGCCCCGGCCACACTGTTTGCTCTGGGGCTGTTCACCTTCCTGCACCTTAAATATGCTAATAGTGATGAGTCATTATAAAACTAAATTTAATCATTTGAAGCTGCTTCTTGTGTACTTTCAAAGGCAGATTGGTGGTTGCAGGGAGGGGGAGGAGGGGGGCTGCTTAATAGGTATGAGGCTTCCTTGTGACGGGATGAAAATGTCTTGGAACTAGATAGAGGTGGTGGTTGCACAGATACTGTGAATGTACCAAATGCCCCTAAATTATTCACTTTAAAATGGTTAATTTTTCCCAGGTGACGGTGTTATCGGAAAAATAAAATAAAATGGTTAATTTTATGTTATTTGAGTTCCACTTAATTTTTTTAAATGTCTTGGGGAAAAACAGCAGCTCCTTGGGCTGGTGCATGCCAGGGAGAAGCCACCCCTCCAGCCAGCCTGGCTCAGTGGCACCCACTCACATCCTGTGGACCTCCAGCTGCTCTCCCGAACAAGTTGGACCAAGTAATCACTTTCTTTCTTTTTTTTTTTTTTTTGAGACAGAGTCTCGCTTTGTTGCCCAGGCTAGAGTGAGTGCCGTGGCGTCAGCCTAGCTCATAGCAACCTCAAACTCCTGGGCTCAAGCAATCCTGCTGCCTCAGCCTTCCCAGTAGCTGGGACTACAGGCATGCGCCACCATGCCTGGCTAATTTTTTCTATATATATATTAGTTGGCCAATTAATTTCCTTCTATTTATAGTAGAGACGGGGTCTTGCTCTTGCTCAGGCTGGTTTCAAATTCCTGACCTTGAGCAATCCTCCTGCCTCAGCCTCCCAGAGTGCTAGGATTACAGGCGTAAGCCACCACACCCGGCCAGTAATCACTTTCTGGCCATATCAAGAGTCCAATGCCTATGTATACTCTATATTAGAAACAAAAATGATAGCTAAAACCAGACCAAAAAGTATACAATAGGCAGGACTCTCTAAAAAAAAAAAAAAAATCAGTGTTACTTTAGTTTTTCTTTCACCTTCCCTTACCAAGGTGTAATCTGAGAGAGAGGTCGTATAAAACCAGTGTTCACAAGCAGGTCTGGGTAGATTTATCCTTGACAGTGAGTGAGAATAAATTACAAGTCGTTAGCAGGACCCACCCTGTGCGTCGGACTGATGCTTACATCATCTAAAATTATTTAAATACAACAAAATTTTCCAGCTCACAGTGAATTGTTTATATCCTTTCTTCTCATCACTTAATTCTTCACATAACTGAAAGGAAAAGTTATCAAAGGAAACATTATGTTCTCTTAATCTTTTGTCAAACTCCCACCTCCCACCTCTTCCCATACCCACCATTTAAACTGACATCACTTGAGAAGCTTAGCTTTGGCCCGTGTGTAATGACACGCGCGCTTCACACATCTCAGCTGTAAGGAATCTACAAAGATGCAGCTAAATGTGCCCACGGAGAATCAATCCTGCAGTTACAAGAAAAAAGCTTTTATCCCTTCCCAGATCCAGGCAAATAAAGAGGATCTTTTGCTCCTATCTTGGAAGGAAGCAAATTTACAAAACCTCCCCTAAAAGGATGGCAGGCTGTGTCCTCCTGCCCACCTAAGAGTCTTACTGATCACAGCAGTCGATTCCTCCTCAATGCCCCCAGCCGGACCCACAGAGCTCCAAGATAGGAGCAAAAGATCCTCTTTATTTGCCTGGATCTGGGAAGGGATAAAAGCTTTTTTCTTGTAACTGCAGGTTGTGGGGAGGCGCCGGAATCTCACACAGCACGCCCACACCGAATGAGAGGTCACCCCATTCACCTTTTCCTTTTCTGGAAACAGAACACTTGCCTTCCCCTTGTTAAATGCGGAAAAATTCGACTTCCTGGAAAGCTTGCTGTTTTACACATAAGGATACAGGCAACGATAATTTAAAACTCCTGGGCTGGGAATTCCCTGGAAGGCCACACCGCCTGGAACACAGCTATTTCTCAGCATGCAGAAAAGCTGAAGGGCAGATTGGTTATTTCTGATCATGCAGGGAGCCCCCCACCCACATGCAGATAGCACCTGGGCATCCCTCCTCGCCCCTCCCGGCAAGCCAAGCCCACCAGAGCCCAAGCCTCACGGCCCCTCCCACACAGCCAGCTTGTTGCCATATGTAGTTCTAGAAGGTATTTTTGGTTGTTTTTAACTCTAAAAAAAGGACACTGTGTGTGTGTGATATTCTGAGCCTGGCTTTTTTCACTGAACATTATGCTGCCAAGACCCCCATCCCAGCCCCTCCTCCTGTGGCTGTTGCAAGGGAGGGAGGCCAGCACCGCCAGCCCACCCCCCCCCTCCGCCCCGTGCTGCCATGGCTGGGGATGGGGGAGATGTCACAGTGGTCATCACGTGGAAACTTTTTACTATTTTTATTATAAATTGCAACAATATCCAAATAACATAAAATCTACCATTTTAACCATTTTTAAGAACACAGCTCAACAGCCTTAAGTACTTTCACATTGTTGTACAACCATCACCACCACTCGTCTCTGGAACTTTTTTTTTTTTTTTTGAGACTGAGTCTCACTTTTTTGCCCAGACTAGAGAGTGCCATGGCATCAGCCTAGCTCACAGCAACCTCAAACTCCTGGGCTCAAGCAATCTTTCTGCCTCAGCCCCCTGAGTAGCTGGGACTACAGGCATGTGCCACCATGCCTGGCTAATTTTTTCTATATATATTAGTTGACCAATTAATTTCTTTCTATTGTTAGTAGAGATGGGCTCTCTCTCTTGCTCAGGCTGGTTTCGAACTCCTGACCTAGAGCAATCCACCCACCTCAGCCTCCCAGAGTGCTAGGATTACAGGTGTGAGCCACCGCGCCCGGGCCTCTGGAACTTTTTGATCTTCCCACTAAGCTCTGTCCCCATGAAACACTAGCTTCCCATCCCCCTCCCCCAGCCCTGGCACCCACCATTCTCCTGTCTCTATGAATGTGACGATTCTAGGGACCTCCTATAAGTGGAATCACACAGGATTCCTCCTTCTGTGACCAGCTGATTTTACAGAGCATCACGTCCTCAAGGTTCATTCATGTGCTAGCATGTGTCAGAATTTCCTCCCTTTTTAATATTGAATAATATTCCATTATATGTACAGGCTGTATTTTGCTTATCCAAACATGCCCTGGTGCACACCATGGGGAGTAACCTGCTGTGGGCATGGGTGTGTCCTACTTGGGAAGCTGAGGTAGGAGGATCGCTTGAGCCCAAGAGTTTGATGCCACTGCACTCCAGCCTAGGTGACAGAGTGAGACTCTATCTCAAAAAAAGAAAAAAAAAGACAGAGTAGTGGGGAGCCCATGAGGCTGTGCCTACACAGCCCCTTAAGGACTTCTGCTGAAAGGAGGCTCTAGGAGTTATAGAGTCACAGCTCGAGAGACCTCCAGTCAAGAGCAGCTGCTACATGGCTGGTGCTGTAGAAACAGGAGAAGTCACAGGAGGTTTTCACCTCTACGGGATTCATCCAGAAGACTGGGAAGACCAGCACAGGAGGCAGGGTACCACACTGCAAGGGAGCCCTGGAATAGGCAGGAGTGAGACCCAGGCACTCGGGGGGTGGGACCCAGCATATAGGGGGTGGGAACCAGCGTACAGGGACTGCCAAGATGCACCAACAACCACTCAACCCCATGTGTTCATGCTTCTTCTCCCATCCAGAGTGAAGTCTCTTTCTCCTCTTCTTGGATCTGGACTGGACTGTGACTTACTTAGACCAAGAGGAAGCAACCAGTGTTTTGGCAAGTGACTGCTGGCCAGACCCAAGAGCTCTCTTGGACCACTCTGACTCTCTTGGACCACTTGCACCACCGCAGAAAGAAGCCCCGTCCAGGGTACTCAAAGATGGGAAACCATGTGAGAGAGGGGCTTGGCCATCCCAGTGGGGGCTCTGAAACACCCCGCCCAGACTAGGACTTCCAAGATCTGCCCAAAAGGAGCCTATGCCACTTTAAGCTGGGAACAAAATCACTTAACAACTGTAACATCAACAGTTCACATTAGTCAGCTTGGGCTGTTATAACAAAAGGCCATAGACTAGGGGCTTCAGTGAGAGAAATTTATCTTCTCACAGTCTGGAGGCTAAAAGTCCAAAATCAAGGTGCCGGCCAATTCAGTTCCGTGGTGAGGGCCCCATTCCTGGTTTATAAACAGCCTTTTCTCATAGCTGTCCTCACATGGCAGAGAGCGAGCAAGCTCTCTGGTACCTCATAAGGGTACTAATCCTAACTAGGGTATGACCTTGTGACCTCATTTAATCGTAATCACTCTGTCTCCAAATACAGTCGCATATGAATTTTGAGGGGACACATTCAGGCCCTAACACTCTCCTTAACCTCATCCTGCTGCCTAAAGGACTTTCTAGACGCTCTTTTTGTTGTTGCATTATCCAAGTCTCAGCAACTCCAGGCATTTGGCCTCCCTGTGGCAGCACTGGGAGTTCTGGTTTCCCTTAGTTATATGTCCTTCCTTTTTCAATAGAAAGTTTTAACTCATCTATGACAGAAGGCATATCAGTCTTAGTCTGGAGATGGGGGCAGGGGAGTGGTGGAGAGAGGAGGTGGGAGAGAACACAGAGGGGCCCAAGACAGATTTAGGGGTGATAATTATGTTCACGATCTTAAAGTGGTGATGGTTTCACAGGTGTATACATATGCTGGAACTTACTAGACTGTCCTCTTTAAATATGTGCAGTTTACTGCATGCCAATTATACCTCAATAAAGTTGTTTAAAGGTTAAGTTTCTTAATTTTTTAATTTTTAGATAACTGTAGATTCACATGCAGTTGTAAGAAATAACATAGAGGGATCCTTCACCCCAGTTCTCTCAATGAGAAAATCTTGCAAACTATAGTGCAGTATCATAACTGGGACACGGATAGAGCTACAGCCCACGGATATTCAGATCTCACCAGTTTACCTGCGTGTGCTCAGGTTCACGAAATTGTGTTACATGTGTAGGTTCGTGTATCCACCACAGACAAGACACAGAACATTCCATCACCACAAGGATCCCTCCTGTAGTTTTTTAAATATATTTTTTAAATTGTGGTTAAATGGCCATAACATAAAATTTACCATCATAACCATTTCTAAGTGTACAGTTCAGTGGTATTAAGTACTTTTATATCTCAATAAAGCTATTTAAAAGGTTTTTTTTAAAAAAAAAAAAAAAAAGTGTTTTAAAACCCAGAGGGAGCTCTGTGAGTAGGTACCAGTTCTGCCTTGTGGGGTCCTCAGTCAGTGCCCCTCTGCCATCCTCACAGAATCAGGAGACTGCTGGTCTTGCCAGAGAAGCAGCATCCTGGGACCAGTGTTCCCTGAACAGTGACTCTGGGAGGCCAGACCTACAGGGCATCTGGGACACACTGAGTTCCACACACTGAGTTCCACATCCATGCAGGCCCTCTCCCTGCAGGACAGTTTCAGAAAGCCGAGTGTCTCAGTCCAGACCTCCCTGTTCACCTGTGTCTTGCGGGCCGGAGAGCCAGAGAGCGCACTTGGAGGTGGCTCTTGGCGATTCCAACCTCCAGAGAGATGAAGCGTTGGGAAGCCAAACTGAGATCCCAGCAGGCTCACTGGAGGGTACCAGCAAGCAGCTTTCAGGGCACTCAAGTCTCCCCCACCACACCCCTCTAACCATGCTGCCCCTCCTACTCACTCCCCAAACCCAGCTTTACGCCCTGCAAGAAAGTCCCCAGTGAGGCCAGGGCCTCTGCTCTCTTGTTCTCTGCCGAGTCCCAAGCTCAGTGTCTGGCACATAGTACATAGCCAGTTAATGTTTGTTGAATAAATAAATGACTACCTTAACCCCGTGTCTGTTTTGTGATGGTCAAGGAGGGGCTCACCACTTCCTTCTATTGCACCAGGTGGTTAACAGGGAAACCGCCTGCCCCACCCCCAAGCAGTGAGACTTGGATCCCAAGTGCATGGACATCTGGGGAGGGGAGTAGAATGAAGAGCAGAGGCCTCTTACTTGGAACAGAGCTCAGCGCAGGGCCCAGGCCATCATCTGGGCCCAAACCCAGCTGGACGTGAGCCACACTTCATGTGGGCCACTTGGGGCTGGGTCCCCTGTCACCAGCATCAAAGCTTCCTCAGCAAAGGGTAGAGGAAGCAGGTAGGGCCGCCCATCCACTAAGAAGCACCACCTTCTACGGCATCCTCAGAAAAGGGAGTCCGAGGAAAGTGCTCACGGCACAATTGACAGGGCTTGGGGACAGCCCACCACTGGCAGCTTCAAGTGTTAATTTTCTACACACAGCATCCTTCCCGGGAGGCCTTGGGAGTCTTAGGACTTGTTGACTCCCCAGGGTGGGCACCAGCCCTGACCTTCTACAGTGTCAGTGCCAGTAACATCAAGAACCCTCTAAATAGGCCGGGCGCGGTGGCTCACGCCTGTAATCCTAGCACTCTGGGAGGCTGAGGCGGGTGGATTGTTTGAGGTTAGGAGTTTGAAACCAGCCTGAGCAAGAGCGAGACCCCGTCTCTACTATAAATAGAAAGAAATTAATAGGCCAACTAATATACATAGAAAAAATTAGCCGGGCATGGTGGCGCATGCCTGTAGTCCCAGCTACTCGGGAGGCTGAGGCAGGAGGATTGCTTGAGCCCAGGAGTTTGAGGTTGCTGTGAGCTAGGCTGACGCCACGGCACTCACTCTAGCCTGGGCAACAAAGCCAGACTCTGTCTCAAAAAAAAAAAAAAAGAACCCTCTAAATGCTCTGGGGAAGCCCAGGTTAAGGTGAACACTGTTTTTTAAACTTGATTGAACTTAATTCATCTACATGAAAGGTATTCAGGGTAAGTATTTTTATACATCATTGGTCCACTGCAGAATGTTTGGAAATGCCAAGTGACATCAAGCAATGTTCGTTAAGTTAACTGCATGATTATCCACACACAAACTCATCCCTTCACACATTATCAGCTTGGGCTCTCAAAACACAGGCATTTGAGTAGCAGCGATTCCACAGCAACCTGGTACCCCAAACCACCTCAGGAGTGAGTGTCCTAGGGGTCCCCAGCCCCGCAAAGTGCACCAGAGTGAGAAACTCCAGAGCGATAGATCAAAGCCATTTATCTTGACTGATTTATGATTTAGGCTCTGTTTGTCCACAAAGGACTGGAGGTGGTGGGTGTCACACACCCTGAGAATGTAGCCCAGACAGGCAGTCCTCCACTCCTTTGTGAGAGGCAGGTGTGGGATCAAGTGTGCCCCTCCCCAGTCCCTAGGTGATGCACTGGCTCCCGAGCTCAGAACTCCCATGGAATTTAAGGGGCACGCAGCCGGGGATGGCCAACAGGAGGTGAGGGCAAGAGCTACTCCACAGGCACTGCCACCACAAGGGGCTGTGCGTCCTTAGCTGCTCACGCAGGCACGGCTGGAGGCAGTTGATGGTTAGCAAATAGCCCAAGGAGAAGACACCCATTCAAGTCCCAAGCAGGGCCTCGCACAGAGCTGCCCTGAGGATGCTCCTGGTCACCAGAAAGGGCCACAGGCAGGAACCCAGGTGTCCGAGTCACACTTCACACAAGTGCCGTGAGCAGGCCCCACACACCTAGGCCATAGAGACACACCTAGCAGTGTGGGCCGGTGTGTTCAGAAACCTCCAAGCAGCACAGGTGGCTTTCATGGAACGCTACATGATGGTAACACCCACCTGGCCCCGTGTCCCTGCTTGAGCACCTCCAGAGGGATTTTCAGAGGATAAAACTGCCTTTTCAGCCAAAGTGAAAAGGAAACCAAAGTGAGTGCCTCATTGCAACCCCATCTTCCCCCACATGGCCCGGCCGCCCTTACCGCCAACTCCATCATAACCTTTTGTCAGCCAGCAACAAAACCCCAGGGGTCTCAAGGTGGCTCCTGAGACACCCTAGCCAGGGTCTGTGTCCTCCCCTCACCCTAGTCTAATGAGAAAGACTGTTCAGACAAAACCAGCTCCCTATGGCCCTGCCACTATTCCCTGAAAGCATAGGTGTGCCCCAGGTGAGAGCCAGCTGGGGGGCTATGGGGTGGGCAGCTCACAGTGACCCCAGGTCTCTTTCTGTTCTGCCACCTCTTTGCCATCAAGAGACACAGAGGAACGAATCCAGTTCTCACAAGCCACCGTGAGGAGAACCACATTAGCTTTTGAAGTCCTTGCCCTGGTGCTAGAGGAGGGACTTACCTGGCTGGCAGGTATGACTGGTGAGCCCCCCATGCACTGTGGAGCCTGCAACAGCAGATGGCCCAAGGCATCACTCCTCCATGCTAAAGTGCTACCTCAGTGGGGGACGGGGGGTACCACACAGAGATAGCGCCTGGCAGCCAGTGGACACTGCACAGAGATAGCACCTGGCAGCCAGTGGACACCGCACAGAGATAGCGCCTGGCAGCCAGTGGACACCGCACAGAGATAGCGCCTGGCATCTGTGAACTCGTTTCACCCTGGGGACAGCCCCTGCAGGGTGGGTGGGGTCTCCCCAGAGGTCAGCTACTCCAGGCTTGGATTGGGACTGAGTCTGCTGCCTCCAGGGACAGGGTCTCCCCTCTGCCAAGCATGGCTGGGACTGCCCCCACCAAGGGACACCACCCCCACCACCCAACAGAGCAGAAAGAGGGTAAAGGGCTGTCTCCTGCAGCCTCTGCTTAGCGACAGTCACCAAAATTCCTGAAGGGTCAGACAGAGCTGAATGAAGTAGAACAGGCAGAAATAGCAAAAACGAGCAAAGAAACCTCGAGCCAGGCTGCTCAAGAGGAAACAGCTCCAGCTTCATGATTTGAGAACTAGATCTGCAAAGCCTGTCAGAAGGTGGCCCACAGGAAGACAGCTATGAAGCAACAGAGAAAAGGGAGAAAGCGGGCGGAATGTGTCAAACGGTCACAGAACAACACTATTTAAGACAATGTCAATAAAAAGGATTAGAAGTGAATGTTAAAAATTATAGCAGTGAAGTATTAAGTTTATGGTGCATTTCATCTCTATTTACCAATATCTAATGATATACCAATTCTATAATTTAAGCTCATTCTACTTTCAATCAGCCTTTTGTTACATAAAAATCAGGTCAGGTCCCCAAGTGGTCCCTGTAGGGCCAGGCCTGCCCCTCCAGCAAGGCCCCTCGGCCTGGCTCAGACCTCACTGCCCTGACCAGCCCAGCCCAGCCCACCAACACCCGCGTGGTCTTCACAGGACCCCCCATCCAGCCAGCACTCTCAGGAACCGGATCCCCGCTTGGCATCCTCCACGAGGCTGGCATGTCGTTAGCATGTTTGAGGAAAGCTGAAATACTGCTGACCCCTGTGACTCCTGCAGGCACAGAACAAATCAAGTCCTTTCCCTGCAGCCGCTGGATGGCCCAGCTGGGCTGTGGCCCAGGAATGCATGCAGCCCCAGCTGCTTCCTCCTCCTTAGCTGCCAAGGCTGCCCCGGCCCCGGCTCCTAAGAGATGGCCCCCACACCCCAGAGCTACAGCCCAGGAGGGAATGAAGCCTCTCCCCTAACGCCAGGCCTGCAGAGGGATCTGAGACAGGCAAAGGATTTGGGGGACTGGGGGACTTTGCCCTTTGAGTGGGGGTATGGGAACGGTATGGGACCTCCTATTGAGAGAAAGACACAGTCACAGAGAAGAGTGTCAACACATGCAATAAGGACCCTGCCAGAATTCACAGAACACGGCTCCAGCCAGTCCTGGAGTATGAGGGGAAGACACAGACCCATCCTGGAAGACCTCCCCAGACCTGTAGTCTCGAGGAGTCTGTCTTGGTTTACAAGCACAGGAGAATACCGGAATACCCCACTCACAAGGGCTGGGAGGCCCAAAGCCATGGCACATGGCCAGGTGGCCACAGATTCCCCCTGGGCACCACACAGCATGTGAAGACCCCACCCTCCTCCACAACCCTCCCTCCGTTTGTTGAGAACCACACAGGGAAAACAGCCAGCAATTCCTCAAAGAGTTAGACATGGAGTGACCACATGACATAGAATTCGACTCCTAGCAATTTCCCCAAGAGAACAAAGAAAAACATCCACACAAAGACTTGTACACAGGCCGGGCGCGGCTCATGCCTGTATTCCTAGCTCTCTGGGAGGCCAAGGCGGATGGATCATTTGAGCTCAGGAGTTCGAAACCAACCTGAGCAAGAGTGAGACCCCGTCTCTACTATAAATAGAAAGAAATTAATTGGCCAACTTATATAGAAAAAAATTAGCCGGGCATGGTGGCACATGCCTGTAGTCCCCGCTACTTGGGAAGCTGAGGCAGCAGGATTGCTTGAGCCCAGGAGTTTGAGGTTGCTGTGAGCTAGGCTGACGCCACAGCACTCACTCTAGCCTGGGCAACAAAGCGAGACTCTGTCTCAAAAAAAAAAAAAAAGACTTGTACACAAATGTTCATGGCAGCATTATTCATAATAGCCAAAAAATAAAAACAACCCAAATGTCCACAAACAAGTGAATGGATAAACAAAAGGTGGTCTATCCACATGATGGAATATTATGCAGCCATAAAAATGAAATCTGACACATGCTATGACATGGATGAATCTGGAGAGTGAAAGAAGCCATACACAAAAGGCCCCATAGTGTAGAATTCCTTTTATATAAAATGTCCAGAACAAGCAAATCTGCAGACAGAAAGCAGATGAGAGGTTACCAGGGGCTGCGAGAAAGGAGTGGGCAGTGATTGCATAATGGATACAGGTGTCTACATGAGAGCATGAAAAAGTTTTAAAACTAGAGAAAGCTGATGGTTGCAGAACATTGTGAATACACTAAACACCACCGAACTGTTCACTTTAAAATAATTAACTATGCTCTATGAATTTCTCTTCAATTTCCTAAAGAATAAAATATATATACATATATAGTAACAACAAAGAAGAACCATAACAAGCCCCATCAACAAGCAGAATTTGTGCCTGAGGTGAGCCCCAGATACCTCTAGAGGGTGGCCCTGGGGCCAGGGGTGCTAGGCCATGGGCACAGGTCCCAACCAGGTCTGGGTCCTTCTGGGGAGAAGCCACATGGCTCCCCAGCATCTCACGCACAGTGCTGTGAAGGGAAGGTGGATGACTTTACCCATGTGGCACTGCCGCCTATTTTTCAGTCTTCTCCCCATGGTGAGCATCCAGGCAGGGCTTCCAACCCAACAGTCCTTGGCTGTTCTAGAATAGCCTGGAGTACACCAATTGGACCCAGTTTGAGAAGACAAATGGGACGTCCTCAGAGTTCAAACACTGTGGGAGGCTGTATACCGACCATTGATCAGTCTATTGATAGGTGAACTCTGTGTCCTTGCAGTTTCCTGTCATTCACTGGTGACCTTGGGTGTGAGGCCAAGCAGGTTGAGGTGTGGGGTCTGAAGAGTCCCTGGAAATGTGTCCCTCCCCCCAGGCCCATGGCTGAGCTGTAACTTTGAGTGGGCAGGGTCAGGCTCTGAGATCAGCAGGTCGGGGAACCCCTACAGGTCTTGGTCAGAGGGGCCAGTGCCCAGAAGCACAGTCCCAGCACCCACTGTCCCTGAGACCTGCTGACTTGGAGGGTTAAGGAAGGGACTAGATGGTGCTGACCACCAGGGCTGGCCAGCAGTGATCACTTGTGTCACAGACCCTTAGGGTTCTCTTGGTTCTTTCAACATAAGTTCAAAACACCCACTGTGAATGTCTGCCAGAGATCTCGTCCGACTGTGATGGGGGCTCAAGAAAGAGCGACAGTAGGGCCAGGAGCCGCCAGCATGTGGGAGGCTTGGCCATCTCACTATTCATTCTGGCTGTTATCCTAGTGTTTACCCTGTGCTAAGTCACACTCTTAACTCATGATCTGAAGTCAGCTACCATCTTAAGCCTCATCCCAAGCCATCAAAGACCTCAGAACCAACTCTGACCACTCCAGTAATACCTCCAGGTATTTCCACTCATCTGTCTTTGAGGCCACTCTTGCAGGGGAGTAACTTTTTGCTGTGGACTCCACTGATTCCCACCACTCTGTGCAGTGGCTGTGATTCCATCTGCCCACACACTTGCTGACTTCTATGCCCACCATCACTTCTTCCCTCCCACTCCTTCCTTCTGACTTCAATTTTCCTTTTGGAGTACATTTCCCAGTACTTCTTCAGCAAGGATTTGGGGGTGGTTGCTTCTTTGTCTTTGTCTAAAACTGTCTTCCATTTTGCCCTCCTCTGCAAATGATAGCTTAGCCAAACCACAACTGTGCTTCGAGTCTGCTCCACAGTCCCCTAGCCTCGAGTCTCAGCCAGGCCATACGTCATCCCCGTGAGGCTGTAGCCTTTTCCCTCGGCCCCTGAGATGCTGTGTTCTGCAGTTTCACGCTGATGAGTCCAGCTGCACCATTGATCCCATTTAGGACTTGGGCTTACTGAACCCAATCATTCCACTCAGGAAAATTCTCAGCCATGAGCTAAAAACAACCTCTTCTTTCTCTCTGCTCACTCTCCTCAAGTCCCGTTAGATGCACCTTGAACTTTTTCACCCATCCTCCGTGTCTCAGAACCTCTCACAATTCTGCTTTTTCTCCCTGTGCTGCATGCCAGGAGATCTCAAATCCACCTTCCAAATCACCAATTCCCCCTTCAGCTGTCTAACCTGTTCACTGGGATGGCTTTTGTTTTGTTTCTTAATTCAGTGACTATCTTTTTCATTTCTGGAAGTTCCATTTGTCCCTTGTTTAAAAGAGGTCTTGGGTTCGCCTTGTGGTTTCTGTACTCCTGTCTCTTGGATTGGTTTAAGCTTATGCACCTTAGAGTTGCTCTGTCACTTTGGTTCCCATTACCCTGATCCTTACTTGGAGAAAACCACTTTCTCATGCATTTTGTAACTTTTGCTGCAGGAGAGCTCCTCCAGGACAGTTTGAGTTTTATTCTACCAGGTACCCTTTAGCACCAACCTGGAGTGGGCTGCAGAGCTTTATGTCTGACCGTCCCTCCCACCAGCCCCCAACTGAAGATCAATGCCTCATCGAGCCCTAGACCGACATGACCCCTCCCCCCACCATGCGGCAGGCCCTGGGCCACCACCATGAGCATCAGAGTGGGATACAGCCTTCCAAACCACAGCTGCAGCACACGCCCTTTGAGATGTGACTTTGTTGCTCCCCCCACCAAGAAGCGAAGGTGACGGTCCCTCCCTCGAATGGGGGCTAGCCATATGGATGGTGTGGAGGTGACCCAGTGTAACTGGGCCCTAAGCACCCTGCTACCTCTGCTCGGCTGCCCTGCGACACGACGCGTCCAGTAAAGTCTTGACTCAGCCTTCCGGAGGACTAGAGAACATGCAGTGCAACTCAACCGACACCAACACCGCACGCCCAGTGGGTTGCGAGGTCCCCCAATCCGCTAGTCCCACCGAGCCCCGCCCACCGAGCCCCACCCCTGAGCCCTGCCCAGCTGAAGTCCCACCCCTGGGCCCCACCCCGGAGCCTGCCCCGAGCAACCACCTGAATCAATCCTGGGCAAGTGGGAGGCGGTGGTGGTCTAAAGCTCTCAGTCCTGAGTGGTTTCTAAGTGTACCCTCCCATGCTCTCACCTTAGGCTCTGGTTCCCTCATTTCTGGCACGGAGGGCTTACGTCTTCTCTCTTGCACGCTTAGTACTTTTGAAAATGATTTTGTGCCTTTTACCCAACATTTCTGGGAACCTGCAGCGGGGCGGTCGGCCTTCGCCCTCACTCCGTCTGTGCGGCAGAAACCCGCCCGGCCACCTTTCAGCCTGCGCGTGGACGCTGCATCGGCACCTCAAACTCCCCCCGCCAGCTCCTCCCGAGTACCCCATTCCCAAACAGCGTTCCCTCACCCTCCTCTTCCCCACCGGCCCCCAAGTCTTGCCCAGGCCCCTCCCCCACAGGCCTGGGTCCATCCGCTTTCTCCCTCCAGAGTCACCAGCTGCCTCTTCTCGCTTGGACTTATCCGCCTGTCCCCGCTTCCTGTCTCGCCCCTCCCCCAGAAGGCCGGGAGGGGCCCCCAACAGCAGAGCTGACCCCATCATGCCCCCACCTTCTTCGCCTATGACCCAGCCCCAGCCCACCCCCCAACCCCACCTGCAGGGACCCCACCGCCTTCCGGGTGCCCCAGGTGCAACAGAGCACCGCCCCCATTCACAGCCACATCTTAGCCGCGCCCTCCCCCCTCACTCTGCTGACCCCCAGCCTGCTGCCCGCTGTCCCTCCGACCCCTGGCAAAGGCCCCGCCCCAACCCTGCAAAAGCACAGGTCCTATGAGTCCCAGCACAGCCTGCGAACTCGTGCTGAGCAGCGCCTTGGGAGAGACTGGTTTTAGAAAGTTGGTGGAATTAACCAACAATGATCAATCCCAGACCCAGAATTCCTTCACCTCAGTCTTCCAGAATCCCCAGGACAAAGGCCGTGGAAGCAGCCCAGGTGGCAGGAGAGGCCAAGCAGGAGTGTGAGGCTCCATCTTCAGAGGGAGGAAGATACCCAGCCAGGTGGCTCTTCTCTGTGGGGCTGGGCTGGCCGGTGGCTTAGAGCCGTGAGTTAGCTGCCAGGGCCCAGAGTGCCAAACGCCTTGCTGCTCAGGTGCAAAATGTCTTTTCCCTTAACTATATATTAACCTCCAAAAAGTGCTACAATTTCTTTTTTTTTAATGAAGTGCCGGGCTCAGTGGCTCACGCCTGTAATCCTAGCACTCTGGGAGGCCGAGGCAGGCAGATTGCTCAGGTCAGGAGTTGGAAACCAGCCTGAGCAAGAGCAAGACCCTGTCTCTACTATAAATAGAAAGAAATTAATTGGCCAACTAATATATATATATATATATATATATATATATATATAT
>VSMD01123479.1:0-18900 GCA_008750895.1 Mirza zaza
AGGGACAGGGACAGTGCCAGACCCCAGCCATGTGGGGCTAGAACTGAGACAAACCAACCCCCCAGCCCACCTTACCTGGCCCTTTCTGAGGCTCTTATCTGCAGGGAGAGCAGAAACCCAGGACGGAGGGGCCATCGCCCAGCATTCCTGATGCCTCCCTGGGATCCCTGCCCTCCTCACCACCCCACCCAATAACCTTACCCAGCCGGGCGAATTCTTACCGACACCACCCAGGCCCTCTTCCCACCCACTGACTATCACTCCTCCTACCCCGCCCCCAGCCCCTAGCAGCCTGGCTGCTGGCTCTCAGCCCCCAAGGCCATGTCTACACTACAATGGAAGGAACTAGGTCTAAAAGGGAATGAAGTTGCATCAAAATCTGTTCTCTGGCTCCACTCACACTGGCCCAAAACGCACGAAGGGAGGGGGGCTTCCTATGAGCCTCAGCTGCCCACCCGGTGGCTCACAAAGGCCCAGTCTGCAGGGTGGGGTGCCCAGCAGGCAGGGGTCTTGCATAGTTGAGTGCTTGGTCTGTCGTTGAGCCATGGGCTCAGGTCCACACTCACACCCTGACATAGCCGTTGTGCAAACCACCAGGCTCTTAGTGCCTCCACTGACCAGCCCATGAAATGGGAATCTAAACGGAAACACTACTTGTTCTAGTGTAGAATAATGACAGAAGCAGAGATAAAGGGACCTGTGGATATTGTAGGGCGCTAATTGCGGGATGTAGGAAAAACTCCTTCGACCAACTTCAGTCACTTTATGCTGAATGAGTGTTAGGCTCCGAAGGGCAGGGCTGGATATGCCCACCTGCTGGAGGAGAGATGGCAGCCCAGGGAATTGAAAGTGGGAGCCCAGGTCTGAGAGTCTGCACAGGGCACCCCAAAGATGTCTGAGTGTGCCACCTCCAGTTGCCAGAGGTGGGAGTACCGAAGGACTTAGAGAGGAAGCTGAGACTAAAATTCAACCAGTGGGACTAGCACCTGGCTGATCTCAGTGCTCAGGTGGGGTGAGGAGAGTGAGCAACTGCAGAGATTAAGGCTTCAAACTCCCTCGGGACCCTGCAAACACCTCAACCCATCAGCCCCAGCCACAAATTTGGTTTCTGGCTTTTTCTCCTCCCAGATTCTTCAGGCCATACAAGAGAGGGAAATAAATACCCAGTCAGAATGAAAGCTTTCCCATTTGCATTTCCATTTCCCTAGGTTAGGGCTCAGAAGTCCGTCCTTTGGAAACCTACAAGGCTCCCCCCAGCCACGAGCACAGTTCTTAACACCTTCCAGGTATACTCAAATGATCAGAGGGGCCCTGAAGTCTCCCACTGAGGAATGGGAAGAAGTCATAAGCCAAACCCACCGGCAGCCCAGGCATCAGCGCTGGCCCACCTGAGCAGCTGGTTGCTCTTGCCTCTACCACCCCCCTCCCCTGACGCAAGGGCGCCCCGCCCTCGCCGTAAACCCCAGTTACAGACTCATATGTCACTTGTTCCCCCGGCCACCCAAATCGGAATCCGAGTAAAATAAATAGCATCGCCTGCCATCCCTACCGCTTTACTTCACAGCACAGACCCGGGATGTCACAGTCCGTGTCGGCGTGGCCGCCCTCTGCCCTAGTCGTCTCCGCGCGCTGCTCTTCTCCCCGAGTGCTCCCCACACCGCCCGCCGAGCTCGGACATGGCGGCCCGGTTCTCTGGGGCCGGGCGGGAGGAAAACCCGAGGCCGTGGGGCGGGGGCGGCGCACCGGGGGCTGAGGGAAGGCACCGCACCCAGGACTGGGACCCTCAGCCCCCCAAGGCCAGAGGAGCTAGGGCGAGCACGCAGCAGCCTGCGCCCGAGCCGCCCAGGGGAGGTGCCGGTGGCCTAGCGGGCTGCGCTTCCTTGGGCCTCGGGCCCCTCACAGGACGCTCTCCTCGTAAGCCCCAGAGGGCCCTTCGAAGGCCGCCTGGTGCTCAGAGCTGAAGCTCGTGCCGCCCGCGAACTCCAGCAGGGTGCTGCCGCGCTCCCCCGGCCCGGTGATCGCGCCCACGCCCGGTGGCCCCTTGGCGGGCGCTTGGACCTTGGGCGCGGGGGCCGGGGCCGCCGCCTGCCCGGGCGCCCCCGCCGCGCCGCGGTGCGTCTTCATGTGGGTGAGCAGGTGCGAGCTCTGCGAGAAGCGGCGGCCGCAGTTGGCGCAGGCGTAGGGCCGCTCGCCCGTGTGCGTGCGCTGGTGCGTCACGAGCACCGAGCGCTGCGAGAAGCGCTTGCCGCACTCCGGGCACGGGAACGGTCGCTCGCCGGTGTGGCCGCGCCGGTGCTTGGCCAGGTTGGAGCGCTGCGCGAAGCCGCGGCCGCAGTCGGCACAGCGGAAGGGCTTCTCGCCCGTGTGCGTGCGCCGGTGCCGCTTGAAGTCTGAGCTGTGGCCGAAGCCCTTGCCGCAGTCGGGGCAGCGGTGCGGCTTCTCCTCAGCGTGCGCCCACTGGTGCCGCGTCAGCGCGGCGCTCTGCCCGAAGCGCCGGCCGCACTCACCGCAGGCGTAGGGCCGCTCGCCCGTGTGCGCGCGCCCGTGCGCCGTCAGGTGCGCGCGACGGCTGAAGCCCGCGCCGCAGACGCCGCACACGAAGGGCTTCTCGCCCGTGTGGCCACGCACGTGCGCCGCCAGGTGGGAGCCGCGGGCGAAGCGCGCGCCGCACTCGGGGCACGGGAAGGGCCGCTCGCCCGTGTGCGTGCGCCGGTGGCGCGCCAGGTGGGAGCCGTACACGAAGCTCTTGCCGCAGTCTGCGCAGCGGTGCGGCCGCTCGCCCGCGTGGTAGCGCTGGTGCTTGGCTAGCGCGGCGCGGCGCCCAAACGTCTTGCCGCAGTCGGAGCAGATCCACGGGCTCTCCTCCTCCGCCAGCGCGGCGGGCGCCGGCTCGGCCAGCAAACCCCCGACGGCAGGCCCGAATGCGCGCAGGCCGCCACTGCCGCCGCCGCCCCCGGCCCCGCCAGCGCCAAAAGGGTCGCAGGCCAGCCCGGTGCCCTCCACCAGGGAGAGCGGGCCCCCCATGGGCCCCGGCAAGGAGCGACCGTCCCCTGGCAGCCGCTCCCCGAAGTCAGGGAGGCCCAGGATCGGGAAGCCGTCCGGATGGAGCCAGGACTTTGGGTGCACAGGAAAGTGGAAGCCGAGCGGGTGGGAGGAAGGGCCTTCTCCCTCCCCCAGGCCGTTGCCCAGCTCGACCAACCGCCTGTCCGGCTCGGGCTCCTCCTTGCTCCCGGGGGTGGGCGCCTCTGCCGCCGCTGTCGCCTCCTCTCTCGCCTCGCCCCCAGCCTCGGTCTCGGGCTCTCTTAACACCTCGCCCGCCTCAGGCCCCTCAGGCTCGGCCTCGGCTTCCTCAGGCCCCACCGTGGCTGTCGCCTCGCCGGACTCCCGCCGAGGACCGTCGCCACTGGGCTCCACACAGCCGCCACCGCGTCGGTGGCGCTGGAAGTCGGCGCGGAGACGGAAGGCCTGGCCACAGTCGGGGCAGCAGTGCGGCCGGTCTGCCGTGTGCACGGCCTGGTGCCGCGCGAGCGCTGAGCTCTGGCTGAAGCTGCGGCCGCAGTGCGGGCACGGGTAGGGCCGCTCGCCGGTGTGCGTGCGCTGGTGCGTCACCAGGTAGGAGCGGCGCCCGAAGCCCGCGCCGCAGAAGGCGCAGCGGTAGGGCCGCTCGCCTGTGTGGATGCGCCGGTGAGTGACCAGATGTGACTTGTAGACGAAGCGCTTGCCGCAGTCAGGGCACGGGAAAGGCTTCTCGCCGGTGTGTGTGCGCTGGTGGATGGCCAGGTGCGAGCGGTACACGAAGCCCTTGCCACACTCGTCGCAGCCGAAGGGCTTGACAGCCGCGTGGTAGCGCTGGTGCTTGGCCAGCCGCGACCTGTGTGGAAACACTTTGCCGCACACGTCGCATGTGGTCTCTGGCCGGCCGGCAGGGGCAGCCACCGTGGCTGGGAATGCCCAGGGCGACAACAGGTTCCCACCCGGCTCCCGGCCAGCCAGGAAGGGCTTCTCCTCAGACCCATCAGCCAGGATCCCAAGGCCGCCTGGGTCAAGCCCCCACCCCTCTGCAGTCTGCGCTGAATCCGAGTCGTCAGGGCCCCATGTCCCAGGTACGTCCCCCACGCCGTAGGCCGCTGACCACAGCCCTGGGGGCTCGTTCTCCTCCTCAGCCACCTCTGCCAGGAAGTCCTCGTCATCTTCCTCCTCATGGTCCTCCATGTCATCAGTCCAGAACCAGGCTCCTGAAGGCACAAGACAAAGGTAAGAGAATATGATAGGAGGCCCTGGCAGGCTCTTGCCCCCAAAACTCACAGCTTTGGCTGCTCCGGAAGCTTTGCGACCACGGGACCTCCCTCCATTGGTGAACAGGGCACGTCTATTTACAGAAGTGAGAGAATGCAAGCCCACCCCCAGCCCTGAACGGCCCCTGGGGCAGTAAAGCCATAGCCCCCAGGTAGGAACTTTGCTTACAGGAGGAGGCAAGCACGTGTGGGTGTCCTTCCTAGGAAGGCCAGGGTTCCTTTCCTTTTTTGTTGTTTAAGAGGCAGGGTTTCTGTTGCCCAGCCTAGAGTGCAATGGCATCATCATAGCTCACTGCAACCTCCAACTCCTGGGCACAAGCAATCCTCCTGCCTCAGCCTCCCTAGTAGCTGGGACTACAAGCACCCGTTACCATGCCTGGATAATTTTTTAATTATTATTATTTTTTTTTTTGGTAGAGATGGGGTCTCACCAGAACTCCTGACCTCAAGCCATCCTCCTGCCTCAGCCTCCCGGAGTGCTGAGATTACAGGTATGAGCCACTGCACCGGCCTCCTTTCCTCTAATATCTCTTCCAGATCACCAGCTCCCTCCAAGACTGGCCACCTTGCTGATGAACAGGACACTAAGAAGGGGGTGAGCTTGTCTGCAGGTTCCTGTGAGACCCAAGGCTAAGCCCGTAACAGGGGTCCTATGCCCAGAAAGAGAGAGACACCCAAGCAGTCCTCCCTGAAGCCTCTCCCTCCTGGAGAGCTCTGGCTCTGGGGCCCCACCTGCTGAGGACCTGCCTTTATAAGCACGTAAGCTTTGCTCAGCATCCCTCCGCATCTTCACCGTCAGCCACAGTGCTCCCTTCTACTCCCAGAGCAGAACCACGAGAGGCTCACCTGGGCAAGGAGACCCAGAGGGACCAGCAGCCCAGCTCTTCATGCACCTGAACAGGCCCCCGTGACTGTGTGCACAGGTTTGTTTGTTTGTTTTTGTTTTTTTGAGACAGAGTCTCACTTTGTTGCCCAGGCTAGAGTGAGTGCCATGGCGTCAGCCTAGCTCACAGCAACCTCAAACTCCTGGGCTCAAGCAATCCTTCTGCCTCAGCCTCCTGAGTAGCTGGGACTACAGGCATGCGCCACCATGTCCCGCTAATTTTTTGTATGTATATTAGTTGGCCAATTAATTTATTTCTATTTATAGTAAAGACGGGGTCTCACTCTTGCTCAGGCTGGTTTCGAACTCCTGACCTCGAGCTATCCGCCCGCCTCAGCTTCCCAGAGTGCTAGGATTACAGGCGTGAGCCACCGCGCCAGGTTTCCCTGCTAGGTTGCCCCTCGGCTTGGATTTTCTTATCTGCTGTGCATTTGGGAAATGGCCGCAAGCCGGCTAAGACCAGGTGAGCTGCAGGTACCTTCCCATAACAAAAGGTCAGGCACCTCTGAGTTTCAGCCATTCTGTCCCTTTTCCCTCCTCCACTGAGCTGCACCCCTGACCTCTCCCTTCTGCCCCTGGTGGGCTGTGCGGGTAGCACAGAACACAGATATGGAGCCAGGTCTACAGAGTTTTCTTGTTTATGAAATGAGAGTGCTGATACACCTGCCATCACGATACTCCCAAGAGGGAACTAGTCTTTATGGAGCAGACACTAAGTCACACAGGGAACACAGGGCAGATGCCTGGCTGGCAGCAGCCCCAAGTCTTCCAAAGTGCCTGATCTTCTTGTACAATTTTCACTGTGTCCACGGTAGCCAAGCACTGTGCCATAGCCCACCTCAGCATCTGGAAGGTTCAGGCTCCCACAGGTGGGGTAGGAATCTCCTCCTCACCCCACCCGGGATCCACAACCATGGTTCTGGCCTGTTTGAACCATGACCTGGCTGGGTGAGCCTGGACCACTGAGTCCTACCTTTGAGGGAGGGTCAGAGCCCAGGAGGTCCCAGGGAGCCTGGGATGGCCCCTGGTATCAAACTCTGCACCCTACCATGCTGTGGCCTCAGCACAGCCTGCATTGCAGATGGCATTCCATATGGTGACCTAGAGTCACTCAGAAAAACATAGAACTTGGCACAAACCTGACTTCAGCTGTGAAAAAAAAAATCATAAAAAAGGATAAGGAAATGGGTTGTTTCATTTTTTCATACTTTGTAATACTTTCTAAGTTTTCTATAATTGATAATATTATACTATTATAGTAAACATAGCTTTAAGTAAAAGAAAAGTTTCTTGTCACTATGCTGAGTCTACCTCTGATGGCCACCAGAGTGATGGGAAGTGGCTGTGCCCCCTCTAGGCATAGAAAAGGCCCAGTTCCTCCTCACTGGATGCCCTTGTTTGGCAGCAACTCTCCCCAAATCTGGGAAGAATGGAGCACCCAGGGGCAGGGAGGAGTTGGTGGAGGGGCAGGTAGTTTGGGATCATGGGCTCATGGAGAGATCAAAACAGGATCTTACCCTTAGGCTCAGATGGGGTCTTGAGTAGCTGTTAATTAGAGACCCCAGTGGCAAGGGGAATTCAAGTTGAGAAACATGTAGATTTCTTAGTGGCCTGAGTATGTACACCTCAGGACCCAGCCAAGGATCAACGATCACCTGCTGGGTACGTAAGACTCAAAGAACTGGACACCCAGGCCAAAAGAGGGCCCTACAGGCAGCAGTCTTAGTGGCCCAGGGCTGGGAGGGAGGGTCAGGTCTCCATGACTCCTCCATGCCCTTTCCCTGGAGCCAATGAGCAGTGGAAAAGCCCTCTGGCCCGGGGAGGGGAGCCCCCACCCCCACTGGCTCTGTAGAGTGGACCTATTCTGACAGAAGACCTCGGGGGACCTCACCACTAGCTCCGGAGCTGGCATGGCCACTTGTCCATCTGGGACAAGTGTGGGGCTGCACCTAAACATGCAGCAAGGTGATGAAGGCCACTGCTGACACTGAAGAAGGGTGAGGAAGATCATCCCAGCCCCTGGGCAGTGAGGCCTGGCTGCACCATGATGGTAGATCTCAGGAAGTAGCTGGGCTTCCTGCTGGGTTGGGGCCAGCCTTTCCTGAGGCCAGGCTCTGTCCTCCTGTTTTCTGGTGCCGAAGTGGGTCAGGCTCTTGGCCCTGGAGTAGGGATGTCCCCTGTAACAGCTGCTCCAGGAACAGGGGTCTGAAGGAATCTTCTGGTTCTCAGATCCAAAACCCCTTTTTGGATCCAAGTACAGGCTCATTGGCTCTACTTGTCAGCCACCAGGAGCACAGTGGGGCAGCCCTACAACAGCAGCGCCGAGGGTCAGACACGGCTACTTCATCCAAAACCACAGGGGAGGGGATGGGACAGGAGAGGTGGACTTCAAATGGAAGCTGGCATTTCATCTCCCTTGCACCTAACACTTGATCCTAGAGAGACTGGCCTCAGGCAGTGACTAGCTAGGCCTCTGGGAAAAGCCCAAGGGACCACATCGAGCTATGGATAAAAGGCAGAAGCAGATCAGAGGTTCAAAGTCTGCTGTCTGGAGAGGGAGAACCTACCAGGGCTTGGCCACAAGAACATCTTCACAGCCTGTGTCCTGAACTGAGGACAGTGAGATCCACCATGAAGGGGTAGGTGACAGGAGCTGCCAGAAGGGGTATCCAAACAAAGACCACCTCAGCAGGTTGGGGTGCCAAGGGAATGAATTAAAGACCTCGGATGTCAGTCATCACTAATGATCTTTTCCACATTCCTCCACAAATGCCAATATCTGGTCACAGCTGCGTCCTAATCTGAGTAATGTCTGATGGGGTTGATGGCGTATAGAGGTTTTCCCTGCAAGTCTTACTACTGAGTTTTCCATGTGGGCTCACTATCCCACTGCGCTCCACCAAAGTAATTCTCCCACAGAGCTGAAGCCCCAAATCTGCTCAGTCTTACGAGGATTGCATAGGTCGGACCCGGGGATCGGAGCCCTTCTCTCCCTCAGCTCTGTCTTGAAAGGCAGCCTAAGGGCACAGCCTCTGCCTGGTCTGAATCCCACTTCCACCACTTACCGGATGCAGGACCCTGGGCAAAGCACCTGTAACCCCACTTTGTTGGACTGTTGCAAGTATTAAATAAATGAATAGCCATAAAGCACCTACAGTGGTGCAGCAGAAGTATTACTATTGTTTCCAGAATTAGGTGGCACCCACTGCCATGTGTCACTGTAGACTGTCTGAGGCTTCCCTCTACTGTTTATCCCTTGTGTTCCTTTGGTCGTCACTCAGGCCGCCCCTCAAATATCGGGCTCTCCCATCATGCACAAGCAGTTGCAAATTCCACATAAGGCCTTTGCTCTGTGAGGCTGGACCCCACCTCCCTGACCCTGGACAGGCCACTAACCAGCTCTGTGCCACTGGGCTGGAGCCATCCTCCAGCTCATGTGTGTGCCTTCCTGTCACCACCAGTGATTGGTGCAGTTGAAGCTCCATAAGAGGGCCCTGGATGCACAGAGATCCCTGAATATGGGAAGAGGGGGTCCTCTGCTTCACAAACATCATACTTTTACCCAGCATCCCATAAACAGAACATCACGCTCCCAAGCTTCTGCTCCTGGCCCTGGTTTAATTGTGCAGGAGGCTGATGATAATCCCAAGGGCCAACCAATGTCCCCTTCAGCAGAGCTCCCCCACAGACATCTCCAGTAAGTGCCCTTCCCTGGGTCCAGGACGGGACCCGTGTAGGGCACTAATAAAAGGTCCATGGGGAAGAGGATGGCCCTGAGCCCACATGCCGGGTGCAAGAGTCACAGTCTCCCTGTCCCCTGACCTGCTGCAGAGGTGGCCAAGGGCTGCTCAGCTCACCCCAAACACATCAACCTGAGCACCATGCCACCACTGTCTACCACTCCCAGGCCTGAGCAACCTCTGTCCATCTGGGAACATGGAGACCCGCTCTCCAGGCCCAACCTGACCCGGGCCTCACAGTGAGTCAGAGTAGTGGGTTTACTCTGACTGAACTGCATTCCCTCTGGCAATGCAGTTCCCTGTGTAGACCCAAACACCTGCTCCCAGCCCTCACCACACCTATGCCTCCCCACACCACTAAATTTCCTCCACCAGACACAGAAACTCAAGATGGGCTCAGGGAGAGCCCCTCCCTCACTGGTGACAGCCACAGGAGAGGAGGGGGACAAGGGTGAGTGCCCAAATATGCAGACATCAGTGGCCCTCCCTTCCCACTGGGGGCTGCCAGGGAGACGGGGTGGCACCGGCCAGCAGGTCTGTGTTCCAGTGTGGGGGAAGCGGCAGCTCCTAGGCATGGCCAGTTTTTGCACTGGGATCTGTCCCTTGCCCTGGCCAGGCTGACCGGTATGTGAGGTGGGGGACTCCTCTGAGGACAGACACTGGGCCTGCCCCTTATTACAGGCGTGTGACCTCAGAAAAGCCAGCAGCCTCTCTGGCCTCAATCCCCTCATGTGTGACATGAGGCTATAATGCCAAGGACTAAGTATTAGGAGGAAGCCAAGGCCTGGCACTTCCTCACATGCAATTTTGGAAGACCGAAGCATTCCCAAGCCAAGGGAAGCCACCTGCCCTCCTCCCATGTCTTATCTCCTCTGAAACCTGACCTGGCCCTTTGCTCCCAGCACTCAAGAATCCCCTCCTCTGCCAAAGGTCTCCTCACTCCATCCCTTCCACCTGCCCCCAGCCCAGGGGTCTAAGGCAAGACAGGACCTGAGCCCCTTGTCCCTTGGTTGGAACGAGAGAAGGAGTTCAGTGATGTCCAGCATCCCCGGCAGGGCACAGCACGCCAAAGTGAAGGGAAGCCTCAGGCTACGGACAGGCCCTCTGAGGCTTCCCAGGCTCTGGGAGGTGGAAACCACCAGAGCTGGTGCAGCCTCTGCCTGCAAGCAGCTGGGGACAGCAGGTGGGCCATGACAGTGGATGGGCCACTCGAGGGGCCTGCCAGCTCCACAGGTGATGCTCTGAGCTCCTCTCCACTGCCAGGGACTACGCTTTCTTACTGACCATCGGATTCTCTTACCTCGGTGTGTCTTTACCTCTTGCTGCTTTTAAACTTTATCTGTCTCCTTTCCTGTGTGGTGTTTAAACCAGTTTAATCCTACATGTAGTATCCCTTCTATCCTCTGCTTTCAGGAAGCAGCAGCCAAGGGGTGGGGGCTGCCAGCTGCCCCTCTGGGAGCCACCCCCACACTAGGCTCTGCCTTTGGCCAGCACGACACCGGAGGCTGCCGCAAGCTGCCATCTGACTCACTATGCATGTGCTGAGCACCATGGACACACAGGAGAACAGCACACGGTGCCTCCTCTTACAGAGAGGAAGCAAACACCTAGGCAGGCTCACTCCAGGCTGTGCTGAGGGCTACGAATGCCACCCACATCCTAGAGTGATGGGGGCTGGAGGCCTGAAGTCAAGGAGGTCAGAGAACACACGACACACAGGGGACCTGAGAACTAAGCCACGTTTGAGTTCCTGGCAGAGGAGACAGCAGGTACAAAGGGCCTGAGGCAGGCAGGAGCTCACAGAGAAAGGCTGTCAGTGGAGCTGGGCCCTGAAGGGCTGAGAGTGGTAGGAGCAGCCCAGGACAGCAGGCCTCAAAGCAGCTGTTCAAATGCTGAAGGAGACCCCTGAAGGATAGGGCAGCTGACAGCATAGGGACACCTGTGGCCACATGCCTGGTGGCCTGGTGCCAGCCTGGGCAGGGGTAGAGCGAGGGGGGCAGAGGGACAAGGACTACACAGGCATGTGGCCAGGCCCACTTGGGGCTCCGCAAGGACAGAAAGCAGAACCACCAGGCCCAGATGGAGAAGCAGCCACGTGAAGCCTGCAGTCACCACGGCACAATCTCCCCCAGCCATGTTCTCTGCCCTGGCGCATATCGGGGGCCAGCAGGAAACAGGGTTCACCCAGGGACAGCAATCTGCTAGGCAGCCACACTGGGCATTCACAAGGGAGCAGGACCTGCAACCTACACCGGGAGGAGAAAGGCAGGCAGGGAAGGGCTGGGTGGAAAGAGGCCCAAGGGCACTGGAGGCAGGAGGCCGTGGGCCAGGAGCACAGCTGGGGGAAGGGGGTGCCCAGTGGCACTCTGGAGGGAGTGGGCATGTGTGTGTTTGGGGGGGTGCCAGAGTCCAGCTGTCATGTGTGCCCCAACTAGTCAAGGAGCACAAGAGAGGAACATACGTGTGTCTTGCAAGACTACAATCTAGAAACAAACTGTCAGCCTGGGAACAGTCAGCCTCTGTCCTGCCCACACCCAGCACTCTCCATCAGCTCAGCTGAGCAGAAACGAACATGGGGGAGGTGGGAGCACAGAGGCAGCCCAGCAGACAGGCTGTAGGCACACTGGAGACAGAAAAGCCCAGATGGCTCCACTGTGCCTGAGCTGTGCACAGCCTCTGCCACTGTAATCCCTCCACGCAAGCTCGTGACACACTGAAGACTGTGCCCAGGCCCCGCATCCACTGAGAGCTCTATCGACAGTCAAGGCTGAGGAGCATCATGACTAACCACGGGGGCAGGCCAGGGGTGCCAGCCCCTTAGGGAGCCCTCAAGCCCCAGCCAGATGTGCAGGTCACATGGTGTGTGTCACTCGGACTGAAGGGACCACCTCTGCTTGAGCCTGCAAAAGGCTCTAACCCAGGACCCTCCGGGAAACATGGAGGGCCAGGGTACATCCAGACCATGTGCCAAGGAACTAGCCAAGGCAGGCCTGTGTCCCCTTCCCCTCTGGGGGCTTTTCTGAGCTGTGCACGTATATAGGACAGACCTGCCACTAAGCTCCTCCAGGGAGCAACGCACCTACATCCCAGCCTCATCCTGGAGGCAGCAGCAATATTTCTTGCCAACCAGAGCCCTCCTGACTCTGAAGCCCAGGAAAGGTTCCAAGAGAGTCCCGGAGAATCTGGAGAATTGGGGCAGGAAGGGCATCATGCAACACAGGGAAGACTCACTGAAAATGGGCCTGACCTACCCTAACAGCCAATGTCAAAGCCAATTTCCTCATCTGTAAAGTGGGGCTGACAGCTCCCCTGACCCTCACAGAGCTATTATGAGGACCACAAGTGCACGTGAAAATATCCTGAAGACTACACGTGTAGGCATGTTGATGGCACAGTGTTTGTTTATATTTTTTACAACATGTCTATGAGCTACTCCTCCCTGGGCCGGTGTCACCCCAGACCCAAGCCACAGGCACCTATGGGGGCAGGGGCCTCCATGGCACTTCCTGAAATGCTAAGAATAACACAGACTCCACCAAGTACCTCAACACAACCAAGAGTCTGACATCTCCAGGTGGGAAACTATACGTTTACTTGAAATTCTTTATTCTTCAGATGAAGAAAGTGAGGCTCACAGAGTTGAAGGGTCAGAGCCAGACTGAGGTCTGACACCCCCAGAGAAATGTGCCACCCCACATGCCTTCTGTACTCATCCCTCCGAGATCTCTCCAGAAGGCCCCAAGCTGCCCAGCCAGGTCAGACCCCCAGCCACAGGCCTTCCAGGGAGAGCAGGGAAGGCCGAGAGAGACCCTTCTTGCAAAGATGGCCAAACAGGCAGAGCAGCTAGAGGACTGGCTGGGCTCTTAGCATCAGCAAGGCCTCACCAGCGGTCCACAGGTGCCTTGGGCCCAGCCAGGCTCTGGGACAACTACATGATAACTGGCCCCTCACATACAAAAAACATCACAGGCTCCAAGGTGAGGATAGAGAATCATTTTTAAGTTTCCTAAGAGGAACCTCTAGGTTCTCCAAGGACCTCCCAGCCCTTGGGCCTCTATGGAGCTGGAACCAAGGGGAGCCAAGCTGCACGGGGAGAGGTCGGCACTCGATGTCTCTGCCAGCCCGCCCCACACCCCAGGCCCTCAGCACTTAGACTGTCACAGGGACCAGGTGCCAGGCCTGCAGAGAACTCGGTAAAGGCCAAAGTCAGCACAAACCCCTGAAATTCTACCTCACGCTCACCTGTGTAGACGCCAGTGACGATGTCTCCCTCCTCAGGCCGGGGGCTATCTGGGACCCATGGTTCTTCCCCTTGTTCTAGCCGGAAGATCAGATCAGGCTTGGGGATCGGGTACCCTGACCAGGAGAAGAAACACAGCTGCAGGAGGCTCCGAGGGCCCTGCCCGCGCTCAGCTCATGCCCAGGACCAGCCCTCCCCACCTTGCTCTGTGAGGAATGTGGGTCTCAGGGGACACAGATACCCAGACAGCACTGAGGGCTTTCAGGCCTTGCCACAGCCATGGGAAGCAGGGACCCGATCCCAGCCAATCCCAGGGACTCAGGCTCAGAGAGGGTTGATGAGCCAGCTTGTATGGGGCAGAGTACTCCCTCCTGTATACGCCTTTCCCTGACCACCTGGCAGCCCCTGCCCAAACACCTGCACCTGTGAGATGCCTGCACCTCTGCCCCCTCAGGGCACTGCTGAGGGGGCAGTGCTCAGGGCACTGCTGGACCACTGTGGGGGCCCAGGACTTCCCCCACCCAACCCAGCATCTACCTTTGCCAAGATCCTGAGGTTCGAGAAACCCCTTCTCAGACAGCTAAGCTCCTGGCAGCCATCACACCAAGCTGCCTCTTAGGGACAAGAGGCCCCTTCCTTACCCAAGGACACCAGAATCCCATAGTTCTCCTCCATGACTTCCTGGTACAGACCCCGCTGGTCTGCGTCCAGCCTTTCCCACTCTTCCAGAGAGAAGTACACAGCCACATCTTCAAAGGTCACTAGCCCCTGGAAAACACAGCCCCAGACACTTCCCTGAGCTGCCTGGGTGAGAGACCGAGGGAGCCAGGGACAGTCGGCCAGTGAGAATGGAATGTGGGTCTCAGGAGACATGGATGCCCAGACAGCACTGGGGCTTTCAGACCTTACCAGAGCCATAGGAAGCAGAGACCTGATCCCAGCCAATCCCAGGGACTCAGGCTCAGAGAGGGTGGACGAGCCAACTTGTATGGGGCAGAGCCAGGACTCACACTGAGGCCAAGAGGCAACATAGTCAGGCCCTGGCCCCTCCTACGTCAAGAAGTCTGGCTCCAGCTAAGGCTGTGGCCACATCGGCAGTGTGAGGGCCCCCTCCTAGGTGGACAGGAGGCATCAGCTGAGCATGGGCACTGATCCCCAATCTGACTGGGCAGCAGCAAACCAGAGCCTGGACAGGTGGCAGGCACTCCAGCTGAGGGGACAGCCCAAACCCAGGGGAGAGCCAGGCCTCTGAAGTCACTGTGCACAGTGCAGTTCAGTGGGTGGCAGCCAACACAATCAGGACAATCCAATGGCCTGGGAAGGGTCAGACCCCAGGAAAACAGAAGCATATCCCCAGGGCTCGGGGCTGGACACCCAGCCACTTCCTGCAGTCCTGTCGCAGCAAAGAGCCCAAGCCCAGCCTGGGCAGCCTAATGCTGCTGCTGCTGCTGTCAGCAGAGGTCTCCAGGGCAGCAGGTGCCAAGGCCCCCTGGGGAAACCCTGCCTGGGTTACCTGAGCTCCAAACAGAGGGCAGCTCACCTGAGACCCGGCTGTCAGGAAGTCATCCTCATCATCATCGTCGTCCTCCTCCTCTTCCTCCTCCTCCAGGTCCTCATCCCTGGGAGTTGCTGGAAGCCCAGAGGCCTGCAGGGCTGAGGGGAAGCTCTCTTAGGGGCCAGCTGCCCTTTAGCACTCAGCCTGGCCACCTCTGCCCAGCCAGTGAAGAGCATCAGCAGCCTCAACTGCTCCCTCACTCCCAAACCCAGACCTGCCACCCGGCTCCACCCGCTCGGGGCCAAGAGCTCTCCAGGCTTGGCCCATCCCTGTCCCAGCCCACCCATGCCTCCTTTCCCTTCTCCCCGAGGGTGGGCTACTTTCTCTTACCCTTTTCCTGAAGCACTGGGGACTTGGCATCACCACCAGGGCTCAGTTGCTCCTGAGTCCCCAATGCTGGACTCTGCTCCTCTGCCAGGACCTCCTCCACGTCATCATCATCCTCTTCCTCCTCCTCTGCCCCCACCTCCACCTCTGCCACCTCTTCTACCTGCGCCACGTCCTCTACCTCCTCCTCCTCCTCTTCCACTACTATCTCTTCCTCCTCCTCTTCCCCTCTTTCTTCCTCCTCCTCCTCCTCCTCCTGGTCAGCATCACACTCTGACCCATCCTCGATCCTCTCCAGCTGGGCGGTTGGGGAGTCTGGCATTGTGTGGAGGGCTGCCATCCTCCCTGGGAGAGCCTCTACTGGGCCTGGAACAAATGGGCACAGGGTGAGAGGCTGCTCACAGCACAACACACGGGTCCCTTCACGGGGCCTCCCACCAGCCTCTGAGGGGGAGGATTTACTCCCCACATGATGTAGTTGAAGACAGCTGGAAGCTCCAGCTCTTTCCACAAACATGCTGAGTAACCAAGACATTCTGAACTCAGAAGGGTGCCTGAGAGCCCCTTCCTATGGCCCCTGGGATGTGGGTCTCAGCTCTCTCATCAACAATTCCATGCCTGGCATGAACTGCTGCCCTCTCTGGAAGTAAATCAGACATTTATCCTACAGTGTTTATCCCCAGGGACCATGAGAGCACTGAGTCAGGGCAACACAGCCCAAGGGTGGTCCACGATTAGCTGAAAGGCATGAGCACAGCCTACAAGGAACAGCCCACCTGACACCCAGAACAAAAAGCAGCTTACCCAGTCCTCAACACATGAAGGAGACCAGAGGAATGCCCAGGAGAGGTCTAGGCGCGGCCAGGCTGTAGGCACTTGCAAGGCACGATAGGGCGGGGGGATGGGGGGTGGCAGTGCTGGTAAGACAGGCCCCAAGAAGCGAGTGGGTCAGGCTCCTTCCTGTGGGACAGGGGAGAGCGGGGGCCAGAAGCAGGCATTAACCCGTCTGCCCTCATCTCTCGCTCTGTGCAGCATGTCAGGGAGACTTGGCTCCTCTGTGGACCAGCACAGATGATGGAATGTGCCCTGTGACATTTCTTCAAGTGTGGGGATTTGACTCCTAATGGCTGAAGTTCCAAAGCCCCAGAGGCTACAGGGTCCTACCCTCCCAAAAGTGTCACAGACAGCTCAGCCCAGAGCCTCAGGGGAGACACAGCCATGCTGACACCTGGAGCCCAGGGCCATGGGCACAGCAGGATGGGCAGCTGCAGGCCCTGGGGCCTCCATCCAGCTGCATGTCCTTCACCAGCCCCCTGTGGAGTCCCAAGGGCAGGGCTGAGCCACAGTTTTGAGAAATCACTTTGTATGGGTCCTTTCTGGGTATAAACCTGACCCACACCATCAGTGTCACAATGGGGCCATGCCCAACACAACCCAAGGCCACCCCAGAATCCTGGGCGTGAGGGTATGAACCCCAAGGGGATCCTGAAATGTCAGGCCACACTGTGCAGGGGCCCACCCAGCTCTCTAAGCAGACAGCATCTGCCACAGAACACCTAGAAGACTGGGTGACTCACATGGGCACAGCACAGACCACCAGCCCAGTGTCTCAGGGACACACAGGAGGAAACTGCTCAGTGCTTAGCTCTCCATAACCCATCACTTTCCTGTTACTAAGGCAGCAGATGCTCATTTTCTGAACTGCTTTGAGCAGCTGCTTTAAAATTCACACTGTAACAGCCAGGAAACTCTGAGTGCTCATGCAGGCCCACCCAAGTTCAGAGGCTGGGACACACTGGCATCCAGAAGCCACCTCTGTCCTGACCGTCACATGTTCCTCCCTCCAGCCCCCATCCTAGTTCCAGCATCACTGGCCCCAAAGCCTCAGGTCACAGTGATGCCTAGAAGGTCACCAAGTCTCCAGTCTCTCCCAGAAGCCCCCAGGGTCTCTGGTGTGAGGAAATGTCTGAAACGTAGAAACACACTTGCTGCGTGCGTGTTACCCTAGCCACCTCCAGAAGGACTCAGCCCTGCCAGCATTCGGGGACCTGAGAACACTCAGCTGCAGTTTCCCAACCACCACCCACCTGAGGCCCAGACTAGGGCTTTTCTCAGGAAGGCCTCAGGCTGCCAATTCAGGCTGAGCCCAGATGCCGTGCCAAGCACCGCAGAGCTGTCTCCTGGCTGGCCACCACTAGAGCAGCAACCTCAGATGCCCACAGGCCAGGCCACCATATGTGAGGACTGAACAAAAGAAGCAAGCTTCATGACTTTGGAATAAAGTAGCCCATGTTAGCCTCACCTCAGGACCTCTGCATGTGCCATTCCCTCTCCCCAGAACTCTCTTCCCCTCTTCTTCAGGGACCTTCTGGAGGTGGCCCCCCTGGATGCCTGTTACACAGGTTCCCTGTATTCTTCCCTTGCAGAACCCACCACATTTTTTTAATATACTTATGGAACTGTCTTTTGTCTAAGTACAATCAAAGGAGCTCCCTTTGCTCATCTCTGAATCCCCCCCCATGCCAGACACATAACAAACATTCGCTTAACTTACTGAAGAAATTTGGCTGTAAAGCCTGCGGTTGATGTGACAGACATGGAATTTTTTTAACTCAACATTCTGGCCCTACCGTTGTGCTCCAGAACAGGATGACCAGTACTGGGGGGGTCCTTCAAACTGGAAATCACCACAGAAGCAGTGGAGAGTCTCTGCCTCCAAAGAGGATCCAGGGTAAAGCCTCTTCTCCCAAGAAGTCTACCCACACCAATGACCAGAGAAGGGGAGGACCAGCCCTGGCAGAGGACAGCAGTCCCCTAGCAGGCCCAGGGCCAGACATCGCATGTGCCCCAACCCAAGGTTCAGGACAGAATACTTTGAAAAATGGACTTTGGGGGAATGTTAGAGTTTATATTCTGGCAACTCAGACCTGGGTTCTCTGCCAGCCCAGACCCACACATTCTCCCATCTCTTTCCGACCTGTCAACCCACTGAAAACTACTTTGCTCACGTCTCCCCCGGCATCTGATTCCAGGTCAGAAACCACAGGGGGTCAGGTTAAGCAGCCTCATCAATGTAAATCCCTGGGTCATCCCAGACCCTCATTTCCACTGGGGCCCTGCACCCTGGGATATGGTGCTGCAGACATTTAGAACTGAGTGTGACAAGACAGCTTCCAAGAGAAGGAATAGAGACAAGGACAGAAAGAAGTGGCAAAGCCTAAAAATTGTTAGAAACGCTCCACAAAAGTCCCAAACCCAAGGAAACACACTTAGGGGAATAGGACATGTGTGGGTACACTTGTTTCTAGTCCCCTTCTTTCCATCTGGGTGGCCCCACTGACCTCAAGGCCCTTCAGGGCTTCAGGTCCTCCAAGGAGACTTCCTTCCCTGATCACTGCAATCCTGTCTGTTCATGGACTTTGACTCCCCCTACTCTCCTGGGTTTGCTCCTGGTGCAGGTATATCCATGGGGGCCATCCCAGATCTCAGAGGGCTGCCCCCTCACCACTCCAGCCAACTCCCCAGACTTGCCAACACTTGTTGAGCCAAACCAAGTGCCAAGGTCTCCCCACACAGGCAGAGCTAGGGACCTGCACCTCCTGGTGCCTGCATCTCCCCTTCCCCCTGCCTCTAGGGTCCTTGACCAAGGGCCAGCCTCTGTCCTACCTCCGCTGGCACATGGGGCAGTCCAGACCCCATCCAACCCTAGGAATGGGTTTCTCTACCCACCTACAGCCACAGAGGACAGCATAGCAGCCCACAGGGGCTCTATCTGCAGATGAGGGAAGGCTCAGACAAGGCCCCCGAAGGTCTCAAAGCAGGCTTTTGGGGGCGACAGCCGAGCCACCTCCCTGCCCCGG
>VSMD01123482.1:0-49209 GCA_008750895.1 Mirza zaza
TCAGTGATCTGTTAGAAACCAGGCTGCACAGCAGGAGGTGAGCAGTGGGCCAGCGAGCGAAGCTTCATCTGTATTTGCAGCAGCTTCCCATTGCTGGCATCACCGACTGAGCTCCGCCTCCTGTCAGATCAGCTGCAGCCATAGATTCCCATCGGAGCATGAACCCTACTGTAAACTGCACATGGGTGGGACCCAGGTTTCGGCTCCTAATGAGAATCTAATGCCTAATGATCCCAGGTGGAGCTGAGGCGGTGATGCTAGCACTGGGGAGCAGATGCAAATACAGATTATCATTAGCAGAGAGGTCTGACTGCACAATAAATGTAATGTGCTTGAATCATCCCAAAACCATCCCCAACCCCAGTCCATGGAAAAATTGCCTTCCACGGAACCAGTCCCTGGGGTCAAAAACATTCAGGACCACTGACTTAAATCATTAAGGCAAGACTCCCAATCTTAAACTCATGCCATACAGATAATACGAATTACCAATACAAAGTCAAAGACTACATGTAGCTACTAACATAGCTTTAATTCCACCCCCCCCAACATACTCTCATATAATACTGCTAAGTGAATAAACTGGTGAAACCGTCGCAAGGCAAGTTGGCCTAATGTATCTCACTCCTTCAAAACATTCATGTAATTTTCGTGAGTAGGAACACGAACAGACAAACATGAATGGAGGAGCTGTAGACACATAAGGATGTTCATGGAAGGATGGAATGGTTATTTGTAACAGTAATTCCAGGAACAGAAAAATGCCCAGTAGGAGGCTAATATTTTGTGTGTACTCTGATCTAGGCATCATTTTTTAGCATTTTGCATTTATCAACACATTTAATTTTCATAATCCTATGAAGTAGGTGCCACTACTTTTTCCTTTTTTCAGATAAAATGAGGCCCAGAGAGGCACGTGCCCACTCATGGCGGCACTGAGATCTGAATTTAAACAATTCGGTCCCAGAGCCAGCTCTCTAAAGTCCTATAACACTCCCCGACACAGTCATACCTGAAATATTATATAGTTAAGTGTGTTTCTGTGTGTGATAATGTAGAAAAATACTCATGTTATCTTGTTTACTTAGAAAAAAAATGATCACAAATATGCAAAGAGAAAAAAGATATGCTTCTATGCTTAGAAAAGAGATTCAAAGGTTTAGACACTACTATAGTATTAGTGATGATCTTTGGATGGTGCAACTATGATTTTTTCCTGTTATTTTCTATTATTTTAAAAGTAAGCATATGTTGGTTTTTAGATGGTCAAAACTGTAATTTGTTCCTTTTAAAGCTCCCACTGTGCTTCCTCCTTCTGCTCAAGTTCCCCTCAGCGTCTCTTCTTGCTCCGGGCTTCCTCCATGAACTGTCTTCTCCCGCCCTTGTTTTTTCCTTCCTTTTGTCTCTTATTCTCTTTGATCTTTCCTATTTCCTTCCTTCCTCTACTACACTCTCTCCCTCCCCTATCCCGCCAGGTTCATCAGCTAAAAAAACATACTTTTAAGCATTATTTTAGTTTTTCTAATGGCTTCTAAAATTGTTGAAATAACATTCTTTGACTTTCCAATTTGAGGTCACCTGGCCCGTCACTGGTTCTCACCTCCACCGGCTTCCCAGCACGCCTTGCCTCCTGTCTCCTGCTCTGCCGCTACTGGTGTGTGACAAGCCCCTTTGCCTGTCCCTGACCCCTTCCCTCACCTCTTCCCTCTTCACCAGGCCTGCGTAGCTCTCGTGAGCATGACGCTGTCTGCAGATAGTCACATGTCCTCAGGCCTTTTGCTCCCATGAGGCTGGCTGGCTTGGTGGACTTGTCCAAGATCACTGCTACTGTCACACCTGGTGTTCCCAGGAGTAGTGGCAACCCTCATGCTTTTAAGAGTGGAGGCAAGGCCGGGTGCGGTGGCTCATACCTGTAATCCTAGCACTCTAGGAGGCTGAGGCGGGAGGATTGTTTGAGCTCAGGAGTTCAAGACCAGCCTGAGCAAGAGCGAGACCCAATCTCTACTGAAAATAGAAATAAATTAGCTGGACAACTAAAAAACACATATAGAAAAAAAAGGGCACTGTGGTGCATGCCTGTAGTCCCAGCTACTCAGGAGGCTGAGGCAGGAGGATCACTTGAGCCTAGGAGTTTGAGGTTGCCGTGAGCTATAATGATGCCACTGCTCTCTAGAGCGAGACTCTATCTCCAAAACAAAACAAAAAAAAGACTGGGGGCAGGAGCCATCCCCCGTCCACCCACCATGGTTCAACTCAAGAATGCTCTACCTAGGCTAGAGAGGATGACAAGGATGGCCAGTCTGGGGGATTTTCTTCCCTGAATTCTAGACTCCTTACATAAAACAGATCAATTCCAGAGTAAGAAAAAATGTAAAGTCATCTAAACCTTTATTCCTAGTTAGCAACTTTATTTTTGGCTAGCTGTCTCTTCAAATCTCAGTTCTTACGTACCTGCTAGTGAGGCACGCTGGTAGCCTTAAAAATACAAGTCAGTTCCTCGCTCCTGTCCTGTTGTCATTTCATGCCTGTCTTACTGCTAGAGCCTCCCGCCCGGCCTCCTCTCTCCCCTTGCTTCCCAAAGGGTGGCCTCATCCATGTCCTTCTTGAATAAAAATGCTTTCAAATTACCTAGTTCCCAGACCTATCAAGCTCAAATCCTAAATTTAGCTCCACTGCTCCCAAAGGAAAAATAACACACTTTTTCCCCCCTGATTGTAAAAGGAACGTGTGTTCTTTGCAAACAAGCAAACAAAAGCAGGCGCCATGGAAAGGTATAAACAAAAAAGTGACATCACCTTTAACCTCATCACCCAGAGGTGAACACAGTTACGAATCAACGGGGTGTTCAGAGCTTTCGGGGTCCACGTGACCAACCGGATTTGCCACGGCCGTGCCCTCCTCCTACATCGGGTCTGCCCGGCTCCTTGAGCCCCAGGAGGGGATTATTCATAGTTGTGGGCTTTGCAGCTGCTGTGGAACCTTCCGTAAGTGACCCTGCCTTTCCCTGCACCCATCCAGCTCACTCCTAATTTAAAAAACCCAGCTGTAGTCCTGCCTGTTGCAGAAAGCTTTCCATGGCTTCCAGTGTACATGAGTGCACCCTGTGTCGCGCAATCCAACCATGTAACTGCCACCTCCGAACACTACTGCATCTTCCCATGTAGATCACATGTTGCCAGGGATCTGGGATTGTGTATTACGCTTCTCTAGAGCCTAGTGACACGCTGACCAATCAGTACACATCTGCCTGATAAATACGTATGAATAAATAAATGACTGAGTGGCTTCCTTGTAATTTAGTGAAAGGTGTTACCCAAACCTTTGAAGACTGAAATCTAGTTTTTACTAGGTTCCAGGCCTACAGGCCAGGGATGCTTTACATGGGTATCCTAAAAATACTTTAAAATCTCCCCCTAAAGCAGCAGCCCAGATCCCAGAGAGCCTATGGAATTCAGGTGCCGATTAAGACAGGGATTTTCCCCAGGAATCCTTCGGTTCCAGCACAAAGTTGTTGCGTTACTGGCGCGTTATTCACTCCTGCTCATTAAACCGCACCCTGTCCTGTAATCGCCTCATCAAGTTGGTGCAACCCATGGTCCCGAGAGTGATGCTACCCCCATAAATTGGGGCTCAAATTGCCCGCCGCTGCTAAGGTGCCCAGGTGATGAATGTCCTTCTGCACCTCCTTGGTGCAGACTATTTTGATTGATGTAACAAAGGTTCCCACTAAGTCCAGGGCTGTGGGAGGCTCCATGGCACTGAGGAGCAACCTCCGAGGGCTCCAAGCAAGAGCCCATGCTAAAAAGGAACAGCGGCCAGCCGTGGCCTGCTGCCCCACAATCAGCTCCTGTTTTCACACCAACAGGTATTCATGGTGGAACCTGCAAATTGCAAACCAGCGAGGGTTGCAGATGCGCGCTCACCTCTCATCACATTTAATCAGGATCACGCTGTCTGTCCCAATCCCCAGGGCGGCGGCTCCCTTCTTGAGAGAAAAATGACTCTGTAAAAGAAAAGAAAGCATATTTGAAATTAGTTCCATGTAAAGACAAGATCTATTCCCTTGGCTTTTTTCTTTTTCCTTTCTCCCTTTATTTCTAGTCTGTTCCTCCAAAGCCTGGGCCGCTGAGAGAAGATGGCATCCTTCACTTGCAACTTTTTAAAAAATTGTACTGAAACATGTAATGTTAATGCCCTCTTAACCATTTTTAAGTGTACAGTTCAGTGGCCTTAAGTACACTGAGTTTGTTGTACAACCATCACCTCCATTCATCTCCAGAACTCTTTTCATCTTGCAAAACTGAAACTCTGTACCCATTAAACAACTCCTAATTCCTCCCTCGATTAGCCCTGGCAACCACCATTCTACTTTCTGTCTCTGTGAATTTGACTATTCCGGGTACTTCGTATAAGTGGTGTCATACAGTGTTTGACTCTCATAAGTGTCGTGTTTCATGTAGCACAATGTCCTAAAGGTTCTTCCATGTTGTAGCATGTGTCAGAAATCCCTTCCTTTTTAAGACTGACTAATATTCTGCTGTTTGTACAGACCACCTTTTGTTTATCCATTTATCCATTGATGGACGCTTGGGTTGCTTCCCTTCTACCTTTTGGCTATTGTGACTCATGCTGCTATGAAACATGGGAGTATAATCGTCTCTTTAAGACTGGCTTTCAATTATTTTGAATAGATACCTAGAGGTGGAATTACTGGATCATACAGCACTTCTATTTCTAACTTTTTAAGGAAACTATGCTTTTTTCCCTAGTGGCTGCACCATTTTACATTCCTATCTACAGTGCAACAGGGTTCCAATTTCTCCACATCTTCACCAACGTTTGTAATTTTTTGCTTTTTTGATAATAGTCACCCTAGTGGATGTCAGATGGTAACTCATTTTGCTTTTGATTTGCATTTTCCTAATGATTAGATGTTCAACATCTTTTCATGTGCTTATTGGGCATTTATGTATCTTCTTTGGATACATTCTATTCAAGTCCTCTGCCAATTTTTGAATAGGGTTATTTTTGTTATTGCTGTTGAATTCACTTGGGCCTTTTGAAGGAAGATAACAAGATGTTGGAAATTGTAAATGGATCTCATACCTCAACACACAGTAAATCCAAGCCAATTTGACATCAAGTCATAAGTAACCAACCCATGTAATCAGCCACTTCCAGCAACGAAGTATAAATATTATATAGTTTCCAGACTTGCATTTTGCTACCGAGAGATTACACTCAGTTTCTCCTAAACTCAATGAAATTGTGTGCGCTCAGGAAGCTGGATGAGGAGTTGGCCCTAAATTTAGCACTCTTCATCCCAGCGTTGGAGGGGCTGTCTATCGGGCAGGCAACCGCCCAGCCCGAAGCAGACTTCGGGAGGAGGCAGCAGTTTCTGGCTGGGGCAGAACGACTTGTCTGTGTGCAGAGAAAAGGCCACACAGGCAAGCGATTGCCAAGCTTTTGTTTTGCTTCTGGTTATTGATTCTGGGTAGGACTGTGTGTCTCAATGGCCGTAATCACTGTGCCATTTGGAGGGCTGAGGAAGGCTGACCCACGCCCAGCTGTCCTGCACCCAGCATCGGCCTCTTACTGTTAACCACAGATCATTAAGCTGTCCAAAAGGAGAGCCGCTTCCTCAATTTACATCTCCAAAGGGCTGCTGACTGGAATTTTAAGTTGCGGTTCCAAAGAGGGTACTCTCTCCTCCAATGCCCACTTCTGACTCATCTGAATTCTTAAATATGCACATGCAGCCCAGGAACTCTTAACACACATATTTGTAGGGCGTATGTCTAATAAGCAAGAAGAAATCACATTTATAACAGCAGCAAATAATGTTAACCAATCAAGGGGACATTGAACAGAGGAGCTGAAAAAGCCCAGTGCTGCTAGACATCACGAGGAAGGGCCATTAGGTTCATTTTACAACCTGAGAATGACAAAGTGGACGATCGTTACCAAGATACCTGGGAGCCAGAGGAGAAAGCTTAATTAGGCCGGGTGGGTAAAGATGCGTGACTCTCGTGTCAAAAAAAGGGTTCTCGCTTGTGTATTTAGCAGAGCCTTGCAGAGGGGGGTGGTGACAAGACAGGGGAGCAGCTGCCCCCACCAAGCGAGCGAGGGAATTCAAGCCACTCAAATGATGCCCTTCCCTGGATGAACGAGCTCTTAGGCACTAAACTGCCAAATGGCAAGTGGGGGCCAAGTAAGAGATCCGGAGCACCTGGTCAGCGACAGGGACGTGTTCTGTGTTCTCATCTGGCCCTTAATGAGAAAGAATAGGGCTCCTTAAATGAAGAGCAATCACCCAGGATAATTGATCACGGCACCAAATGCCAGCGATTTAAAGAGAAACGCGTCCCCAAATGGAAAGCTTAAAGATGGGGAACAAAGGTGAGATGAGGCATGAAAAAGAAAATGAGGCGGCGAACATTGAGTCTGTTTACATTTGCAGGAGAGGGAGACGAAAAAAAGCTAAATGTTGCCCACGAACAGCAAGGCACCCCTGGAGAGGAAGGAACTTGAGAGGGAAAAACAAAACCCGCTGTCTAACGAGGAAGAAGCGATGCGGACAGTGTGAGTGGGTCTCTCATTTTCAATCCTGGCGCCACATTTAATGGAGACACCTGTTGATGAACCGAGGACAGGACACACTCCGACCCACTGAGGACCCTGGAAGGCAGGTGTCTGAAGAGGACTCAGGAGGCCTGGCCACGGGCGGAGGCGCGAGGGACCTGTGGTGCGGGTGGCCTTCAGATATGACATCCTGCGCCAATGCGGGGATGGGTGGACTGCTCTATCCATCAGGCAAAATGCAGAATACAAATTAGGACCTACGAGGATTCAGATCTGTCCCTGAATAATAAGACTATAATTATTACATACTACTGCTAAGACACAAGGATCAGTCGTGCATGGACAGAATGTCTGGAAATAAGTTAATGACCCCTGCCCCTCCTTCCCTGATTTGGGAAAAATAACAATAGACCCTTGATAGACTTCCGTGCTCAATTAGGACTAACTCATATTTCTGTTTAAGGGCAATACATATTACCCCCCCATGATTTTTATTTTATACTAAATGAAAAATTCAAGATTGAAGGAAGAGTAATTTCTCTATTTTTTTTTAAAATATGAGGGAAATTCAGACAGGTGACATGATTTCGCTTAGCTTTAAAACGTGCAAACAAATAAGGGGTTTTATAGTTATAAAATATTTGTAACTAGAAAAAATAGGCAGGCTTTCTGGGTTGGAGCGGGATGAGACTGTGTAGCACGAGAACGAGCCAATGTCCCCCAGGCCGGCGGAGGGCGGGTCCCTGCCGCCCAGCCAGCCCTGCACTGGAGTGTGCAGCAGGAGCTCGCTCGCTGGCTCTTTAATGGGGACGATAAATCTTACCTCCCTGCAGGGAGGGTGTGAGCGTAAGGTGAGTGGTGGAAAGCTCGGAGACAAAGCGGTTCCGAGTGTCGGCAGGCCGGGTTCTCTTTCTCTATCAGAATTGAGACAAGAGGTTTGGAAGGCTGGATTGATTCTTCCAAGCCACTGTTGGTCACATTCAGATATTTAGCTGAGACGCAGATCCAACTGCCTACTGGACCACAGGGTTTCGGGGAAACCTGTACTGGGCTTGGGGCACACCAGAAGACGTCTTAGTTCCCAGCTACCTCCCCCACCTCCCCTGCTCTCCCTACCCGGCAGTATTGGCCTCCCTGGCCTTCTGGGAGCTTGCAAACTTGTTCCTGCCTCTAGGCCTTTGTAATTGCTGTTCCACTTCCTAAAAACCCTTCCTTCAGATATTTATGTGGCCCCCTCCCTCATTTGACATAGGTCTCTGCTCATATATCACCTCCACAGAGAGATCTTTTACGACCATCTATACAACAGTCCACTGTCCCCTACTATCTTGTCACCACAGGACCTCAGGGGACATGCTTACTAGTTTGCTGTCTGTCCCCTACTAGAACACAGGAGGTTGTATGAGGGCAAAGGCTCCGTCGCAGTGCATAGCTGATAAATGTTTGTTGAATTTGTCAACCATATACTCAGAGAACAAGTCCAGGGAAATGTCACTATTGCCATAAATTTCTGGCCACAAATCCCAATGTTGAGGAATGGCTTTCATGGTTGGAGCCGGATGATGGTGGGCTCAGCAGACCCCAATGCTTCTAACCTAAGGCCCATTCTAAAAGCAAGTCCAGAGGTCCCCTTGGCACCTACCCCAGAAAGCCTAAGATGGGTCCTTCCCGAGCAGGGGGCAGCGACAGTCCCTCCTATCCACACCTGCTGCTCCGGGAAAGAAAGCAGCAACCCAGAGACTTCACACAAAGAGAAAAGACACACTAACTTGGAAATCTCAGCTCTTAACTCTTCTGACATTCTACCAAGCATTCTACCTTCTAGCTCTAACATAACTCAGGTGTCCTTGGACTTGATCCTTTTGTCCCGGCGCCTGTCCCCTTTGTGGGTGGAATGGACAGGGGTGTGCGGAGGACAACGAACAGGTGGACGGGATCTTCTCACGGATCCCCGGCCTGGGAAGGAGCTGGAACCTGCTCCTGTGACCATTCCCCAGGCCCTAGACCCCCACTCTACCCCAGTGGGGGCGGTTCCTATAGCACCCTGGTGTCCTCTTCCCCCACACCCCTCCCATGCACCCACTGGCTTGCCTCCTGCACCCCAAGATTTGAAGGAAATGACACCCACGTCTGCCTTAGGAGGACGGGTGGCCTCTGCCCTTTCTCCATGCATCTACTGGCCTAAAAGAGCAACCTGCTTCCCAAGAAGCTCGTGCTCTGCGAGACGCCTGGCTGATTTCTAGTTATTATGATGGGGTGGGGGAGGGGAGCCCCAGCCTCGTTTTTGGCGACTGTGTGAGTTGGAGGTGATCCGTACCCAGGGCACTTCTGCAAAGCTGCTACCTTGTCAGTTCCACTCGATTCTTAGTAGTAGTGTAAAGTCACCCCCTTGTGACCTTGTACCCCAAATATGTGTCAAGAGCAAGGAATGGTATGTACCAGGATTACGTTTAACATGAAAAGAGATTCAAGGATGACATTTGGTGACAACTGCAAACACAGGTACTGGGAGTGTATTCAGTCATTGTGAGCACTCAGTGGACAATGATTATTTCCATGATTTTGGGATCCTGAGAAGAGTGAATGAAAATATGTAATCGAAAGAGGTAATTTGAGGCAAAATGATATGTGGTTCTATTCAGGCAAGTTATTTCCTTATTCTGAGGGATTGTTTGTTCCGCTGCAATGACGGGTCCCTCTCCGGGAAGAACTGGTGAGAGAAGCGTGAACATCACATGCCAAGTCCCTATGGATCGCTCAGCACTCAGCAGGCGCTCACACAGGGTGGCCCTCTTACTCCCCCGTCCTCCTACCTAAGTGAGACCATCCTCACGTCTCCCTCGTTACCTCGAGTGGGATTTTGAAATCTTCAAACAAAATTAATGTCAGTTCACTTTATTTCTTTAAGTTAATATGTGCCATATGGATTATATAGTGAAATCTCAAAATCATACCAACCCCAGTACGGGATAGAAATTCTTTTGAACCCTGCAGGATTGCTCCGGCATTCTGAGAGGTGGCACATCCATCTTAAGGAAATCATTTGCCCCCAGACATGTCCCCTGACTTGTCACTCTCTCTGCTGCCTCCACGTTGCCTCCTGGCGGGGCTCAGCTCCTTCTCCACGCAGGACATGGGCGGGTGGCCGGTCCCAATAGCAATCATCTGGCTGCCTGTCTTCAAGGCCTTGCCCAGGGCCAGGTGCACTGTGCTACCCTCTACCCTGTCACCCCACTTCACCCTCCTGACAACCACAGGGGCTGGGCAGAGTCGTCTCCACTCTAGGGGTGAGGAGGAAGTGAAGGGTCAGGCCCTGGGAGGTGGCAGACCTGGGCCTGTCACCATTTCTAGTTATTCCAAAGCACACGGGCTTTATCTGCTCACTTGGAGAAAAATAAGTCCATCCAGTTACTTCTGACCTGACACTCAGAACCAGGGGGAGTCGGTCACCTGACGTGGCTTGTGACCTCAGGGGGCCCCTGCAGACCTTCTTCCTGCTTTCTGCCCCCGTGCAGTGGACGCCCCTAGAGCAGGCACCGAGCTGTTCTGGGAAGAGCCTGGCGCAGGGAGGAAGGAAGGAATAAAAAAATCATCTCACTGCACGGTGGCCGGGAATGTGCCTTCCGGCCTCCTTCCTCTGCCTCCTATTGCAATGGAAACGCCCAGGAGAGGCGATGCTTAGCTCCTCCCAACCACTCGCATCTCAGAGCAGCTTTCAGATCCTTTCCTGAGAGCAGGTGTTGATGGGACTGGCTAGAGAAGAACATGGGAGGGAGGAGGGCCCAGAAGCAAAAAGGAACAGGCCGAGACAGAGCAGGGTGCTAAAGGCAAACTGAAGCTAGCTCACAATTTCACTGGCCATCAGTTCTGCCAGGCTACATCTCTGCCTAGTGGGAAACATCATATTTTGTGGGAGTTGTCTTTTCCCAAGCTGCCCAGGTTGCTGTTTTTGTTTTTTTTTTTCTATCTATTTTTGGAATTAAAGCCCTCTCGAATAATGGTGTCTTCCTAAAGCAATTATGAGAATCGCCTCCCCACAGACATGACCCGAGGCCACCAGGGTCCTCTGTAGAGCACTGGTGACTGAGTCCAGGAGATGTGGATTGAGCCGGGCTTGGTACGTAACGACTGGAGTGAGGTAGTTATGGCGGTGATTTGCCTAAATGATCCCAGTGTCTCTTACGATTAGGAAAAACATTTTTCCCAGATGAAGTTATGCTGCTTCATAGAAGCTGTTTCTGGAAGAGCTTGTGCCACATGAGGAAATAAGAAAAATGTGGAATCAAGCTCATGGTTTAGGCTGTCAAAGGATGCAGAGCTAGAGATGTGGATTACTGAGCTGGGATCTTAGCTTCCCTCTAAACCTACTTTTAAGAAAGGATCAAAAACCCATCAGATTAATTTTTGCCAAGCCTTCTATCACTGGAAATCTGGGGAAGGTGATGAGATTCCAGCAAAGGATGAATGTTCAGCCAAATGATCTTTAAAATCCTTTCCAGTTCTGAGATTTTGTGATTCTCTATTTTGGAGGAAAGTAATCTTTGAACTTTTTACTCATAGCTTAAATGCCATCTCTTGTTTCAACTCAGTGATTTATTCACTTCTTCTACTATTCCTTAAAGCAATACTATTTAATTCAAGTTTTATAAGAAAACAGTTAATTTGAACAAATAGAAAATTTAATAGCTTGCCCTTTTTGTCAGCTAGGTAAAGTTCTGGTCTGTGTTGATGGGCAGTTTTGGTGAGTGCAACAGAGAGATAATGAAGCATCATTTAGAAAACAAAAGATGACTCTTCTCTTCCTGAATGTATGAAGCTTCTGCTTCGATGACCACAGAGTCTCTCAACGTGGTTTCCACATCTATGGCTCTAAACCTGCCAAGTGATAAACTCAGTGCTCAGAATAGAAGATAGGACAGTAACTTGACCTGGTTCAGGAGATCAACATTAGCACTAGAATAATCAACATGGGGCAAAAGGGATTTGAGAAAAGATGCTCCAAGTGGATTTAGAGCAGCCAGCTAGAGAGTGATGTTCAGGACATCCAACCCAGTAGTTGAGAGAGCAATGTAGGGATTGTAGGGAAACTGAGGCTCTAGATCTGGCTCTGCCACTGACTCGCTGTGAAACCTTGGGCAAAGCAACTGCCATCTCTGAGTCTTGGTTTCTTCATCTATAAAACACGGTTATTGTTTTTTAAGTTACCTAATATTTACATAGAGCTTTCTATGTCCCAGGAGCCAAGGTGAGAATTTTATAAGGCTGTTGTTTGATTCTCCAAAACTCTTGGGCCTTGGAGAGAGAACACCTGAAGCAGCTTCTGCCTCTACCCCTGACCTCCCCTCTCCTCACTGGACTGACACAGCTGCCCGACACTACCCTTTCCCCCTGCGGGCCAAGCAACTCAAGAAAGAAATCTCCATGGAAGGATTGACATTGTTTAGCCTGGAGAAAAAGCATATGAGAAATGACTTAGTAATTTTCTTTCATCAGATCTATTTCTGGAGCTGGTGGAGACAAAGTGATTGTAAAATCTGAAAAGACCGAGGGAATATGTGGCCTGCCTGGCCTGAGGCCAGAAGGAGCTACAGTAAATGATGAATTGAATATAACGCAGGAGGTCTAGAGCCCAGAAGGAACGAGAGATGGGGATCACGTTACCTCTCAACCTGGAGCTTTGGAGGCAGGACTCACTTTTAGTTCAGCCACCGACAGTCCAGTCCTATGAGATAATGAGGAGGGTTTTTTGGGGGCAGGGGAAGGCAGTAACAATTTAGTGTTTCCTTCGCATTAAGAAAAAAGCTCATGGTGGAAATTTGATTAAGGAATGAAAGCCTTACTAATAACCTATCTAACAGAGAAAAATAAAGTATCAAGCAGAAAGCAAAAGAAATAAACTCACAGCAGATACTTGCCCCTCTGAAGAAAAACTCACAACACAAAGAAAAAGTCACAACACAACTACCCTTTGATTTGTTTGATTAAATATCTGGGACTTAACTCATTATCTCTAAAAATTTGTTTTCACAGCCTTGCAGAGCCCTAAGCAGACAGTAGGAGTGCAAACTTCCTGCTCCTGCTCTTGCCAGGACTCCGATAAACCCAGCCTCGCAGAGAAAAGAAGAAGAAGAAGAAGAAGAAAAAAGGGAAACACAAACTCAGCTGCAGAGAAAAGAAGAAGAAGAAGAAAAAAAAGGGAAACACAAACTCAGCTGCTCCACAGCCACTTCTGTTATCAGCCTGCACCAAGGGGGAAAAAATGTTTTTTTACGCTTTAAAATACCAAGCTGCTTTTGTGTGCTGTGGCCTCTCCCTCCTCTTTTTCTCTTTCTTTCTTTTTCCCTTCTCTCTTTCCTTTCTTTCTCTCCCTCTCTCTCTCTTTCCTTCCCTTCTCTCTCCCTCTCTATCTCTCTGAGAAAGCAAAAAAACTTGTAAGCTTTTTACATCTTTATATCCTAATCTTTATGTGAGAACTCTTTCTCAGCCTGTGTACAAATTCACACCCTAACAGGGAAGATATGAAATGTTAAGTCAATTGGTGAGCTGTTGTGTACAAAACTTTGTTGCTGAATCTTTTAATTTTATTTCCACGGTGGTAGTCAAGGCAGGGACTTCACTGGTCTAGGAGTCAGGAAACCTGGTTTGATCCTCTCCCTATCTAGCTAACTTCAGCCTCTTCATTTTTAAAATGCTGATAACAATCTTTGTTCTACTTTTCCCACGAGGTTCTTGGGAGAATCAAACCAGCTTATACATGTTGGCAGTGTTTTTGGAAACTGTCAAATAGTGTTAGAAAAACAGTTTATCTGTCAAAAATGATAAGCTTATTGTTAGAACCAATTCATATTTTAGGAAAGGTTCATAATTCAAACAATCATTCATAATGATGTGCATGGATAGAAATACAGGAAGGAGTACCAAATGGCTGTTGTGTGGTGAATCACCTTTCTTTCTTTCAGTAATAAAGAGGAAGACCCCAAGTTTATAATATCAGGAAAAGATGGTATAGCAAAATCATTCCCAGACCACATGGCTTGAGCTTTTTGGACAAGGCCAAGTCAATGTATGTCAAGCATGAGGCCAAGAAGCTTGTGCAGAAACCAGAGAAGCCTGGCAGAGAGCACTGGACAGCCTGCTGCCGGGCCCTCCTCATTTGAGCTCATGGAAACAACTCGAAAGGTAAAAGAAAAAGATGCCTGATATACGGCCATCTGGGTTTTCTGAGGCTGAGAATGTAGTTACATTTAACTATCTAGGGGTCCAAACCCATTTCAGGGAAATAATAATAGAGAAGAAAAATTATATCATATTTTTCTACCCTTGGAGAAGCTGAGAAACAAAAGGTATCTCGGGGGGGGGGGGGTACTAGCCATGGTGGGCTGAATAATGAAGACCCCCTCCACAGCTGTCCACTTCCTTATCTTTGAAACCTGTGAATCTGTTGCCTTATATGGTAAAAGAGACTTTGTAGAGATGATTACAGTAAGGATCTTGAGATGGGAGATTATCCTGAATTATCCAAGTAGGGTCCTTATATGTTACAGAGTAATGCAGGAGGGGCAGATCAGAGAAAGAAGGAGATGTGTGGTAGAAACAGAGGCTAGAGAGAAAGGCGGGGGAAGATTTGAAGATGCTATGCTGTCGGTTTTGAAGATGGAGGAAGGGGCCATGAACCAAGAAATGCAAGCGGCCTCTGGAATCTAAAAAAGGCAAGGGAGTTAATTCTCCCTGACAGCCTCCAGGACTATCATCAAATGGATCGACATTGTTTTAAGCCACTAAGTTTGTGACAATTTGTTTCAGCAGTAATAGAAAGGTAACACACTATTTCATTTCAAACTATGGTCTTCTTTGCTAAATTTGACCCCTGTAAACCGAGGAAGGGCATTAAAAAATAAGAAAACCCCCAAACATTACTGAAAACGAGATGTTCAAGATAATTTGTTAATACATAATCACTAGTTTCCTTTAATTCCACAGCTACTGCTATGAGTGACCTGTATCTACTGCCTTCCAATCTGTACTCACCCTGTATTTCCTTGTTATGAACACACACAACCATACACAGACAGACAGACACACAGATGCACATGCTCCACTCAAAATAGGAAAAAGAAAAATTCCATGGTGAGTCTGAGACCCACTGTGGCTCCCTATTTCTCAGGAGTGACATCTCCCTACAGACCGTCTCCTCCCTTTCCCTGTCTCCCTGTCCCCTAGCCATCAGGGCACGTCCTGACCGTCTCCCAGGCAGCTGTGGTCCAGAGCCCAGGCTCCTCCGAGGCCGAGGTCACAAAGGAACAGTGCTGTGAAATAGACACAGCTAGCGCTCAACTGGTGCTCACCAAGGAGCAGCTCTCAGGCTGATCTCAGGCCCTGCGTGGCATGAGGGTTTGGAACCAAGATGTCGCTCACACAGCTGCAGGGTGGCCTGCACTTGTCTGCTGCTTCGCCCTGGCCGGGGAGAGAAAGCTGGCTGCCTGGCAGGCTGACATTGTTTAGCTCAACTTATGAGCAGGATCATGCCCAGGTGGTATAGGAGAGATTGCGTTAAGGCTTTGAAGCCAGGGGAGGAATACAACATAGCACAAGGACGATCAGAGCCATCAGCCCCTCCCTGGCAGCGGGCAGGAGCCTGAGCCTGGCAGAGACCGATCTAACCCAAAGATCAGCCATGACAGACCCTCTGCTGTTTCAAAACCTCTGGTAAACTCAGCCAAAGAGTAATGTTAACTGGTTCGAGGCGCCATGGGGGTAGAACATGTGTTGCATCATCTGAGTGAATATTTAAGCAGAAAGCCTGTATCAGCCGGAGACTCTGGAGTTTTGATTACACAGGCACAGCGTGGATGGTCCAAGCGAGTGCACTGCCACTCCGCCCTGTCTCCTCCCCTTCCCCAGAACGCGACACTGGCCCAGAGAGGTGAAGGGTGGGAACATTCTGCTTTATCTCCAAGGGTTTCCTGAATTTCAGAGAGACAAGGAGGACACCCCGTCATACCCCTGAATTGGCTGATGTCGTACCCCTCAGCCGTTCTCTCTCAAGAGGTGTCTTCTGGGGGGACAGCATTTCCAGCCACCATTCCTTCAACCCGGGCTTTACACAACATAATCTTAAGCTTGGAAGGACCAGAAACACGTACGTGCTCGGATGTGAAGGCAATGAGCCTGGGGACAGCAGCCATTCCTTTTTCCTTGACTTCCGGGAACATCTTAAAGCGCGCAATCATCATGGCGTACATGTTCGAAATGGCGCCACCTGGAGTGCACAGCCACACGGTTACTTTTCCCGTTTACTGTCAACACCATCTCACATGCAAGTCCCTTCCTTGTTTCCACTGACCTAGACTCCCCTCACTGCACACAGCAGGAAACCCTGATGGCTGTCCTTGGAGGTGAGTTCTCCGGCTTAAGGACCTTGTTCCCACCCGTCCCCTCTCGGTCACTAAGGGGGACTGCAACTGATCCTGCTCCGGCTGGGAGCCCTTTGAAGAGGTTTTCAAAAAGAGAAAAATTTTGCCTTCCTTCCCAGCTTGTGAGTGTGGTCATCCTGCATTAGGCCCATAAAATCCTACTTGTATCCTGATGGAGAACACTTATTTCTTTGCATTTCAACTCATGCAATGCCTTGCACTTGAATTAAGAAATCAGCTGCTGTTAACATTGTGGGCTGGCTGTTAACCAGCAATTCCTAGAGAATGAAGGACAAACGCCCAACTCCATCGCATCATGCTCATTCTCTCAACATGGTCCTTCCCTCTCAGGGACATTGTTGAAATAGAAGTGTATCCATCAACAAAACTGATTTCATAATTATAAGGGAAACACATAACTAAGTCCATACTGAGTTATTTTCCCTCTGTCATCCTAAGATTGTCAAGGATTCCACACCATAAATTTATGCCTTATAAGAAGATTCTCACTTGAAAAGCAAAGTGTGATTTCCCCAGGGTTGTTGGGAAGCTTGGGATTTTTGCTGTGCAGGGAAAAGACAGATTGTGATGAATGTGAATGAACATGCTGGCATGGAAGGCATGAGACCATGAGGCAGAGTGAAGGCACCACCTCCCCTCCCACCCAAAGGGGCTGCCACCATGCGGGTGCTTTGAGTGGCCTTCCCTCCTGGTGACTGAGGAGCAGAATGCTCTGTGCCAAGCTGAATGGCCCACGCACGGCTATGACTTTTGCCTCTTGAGTCCTGGGCTCCGACCCAAGCAGGCTGCCTGGCACAAGGCAGTCATCACCCAGATCCTGGCTCTGTCACCAGTCGGAATGAGGGCAATTCCTACCTTTCTGGACTCCAGAGACACAGGACAAGCAGAATCCAGGTCAAGCCTGCTCTGAGGACACACCCTGTCTAACAGACTGAGTGTAGGACGCCAGACATGGGGCCAACTTTTACAGGGACATCCACTCTGGTTCATAGTCTCTCCGTCTTGCACTTATGATATTTTGAGCCACACAATTCTTTGTGGCGAGGGACATCCCGGGCATTGTAGGGTGTTGGGCAGCATCCTTGGCTTCTACCCATCAGATGCCAGTAGACTCCCAGACAATAAAAAATGTCTACAGATATTGCCAAATGTCCCTTGCGGGGGCAAAATAGCCCCATTTGAGAACTGAAGTTCTAGTTGTCCTTTTCAAAGAGGCTGGGGAAGGAGAGAAGAGAGAAGAGGAAGGGGACAATGTACCCAAAGAAAGTGCTCTTCGTGTGCAGCTACCCCCAGGGGCGAAAGACCCAGCAGCCCTGAGGGGTGTGAAGGTCTCAGAAGCTTGAAGCCTGCAGATGTTATAGACAGAGGTAGGTGCAAGGCCCATGAACTGTGCTACGCAATCGAGTCACAGACCTAATTCTTCATGCTGAGTCCCAGAGAATGAGCCTTTTAGATCACAGGCACATCAGATGTATGATTTTCTCTGTCCCCACCCCTTAAACTGTAAGACAACCTTTTTACCCCAGGAATGAGGCTGGGTGCCACCTGGAAAAGTGTCCATCAGCAAGGAAGGATGCTCTGGCCATTTCTCTCCTGTGATGCTTTGTAGAAAGTAGAACAGAAATGGGTTGCCAATAGCCATCTCTACTGCCCCCTCCTCACCTTGCAATGTCTGCATTACACTGTGGAGTGACATTTGTGGCTTGCACCTTGGGGTAACACATATGCGTCTCTGGGCTCTAGGAAAGCCTGTAATCCTCATGATAGGGCTTAAGGGTTCTCTACCTGGTCCTTTCTCATCATCACCAAGGGCGGAGGGGAAAGCCCTGAGTCTATACCTAGCCTAGCAGGACTGTCCAAGAGGATTCTTGCTCGGTGTATGTTTTCTGGGACATGTAGGTCACCAGACCAGCTAGTAAATTAGGCCCAGTCCCAGAGTTTCAGGGTCAACAGGTGCAGCTGTTCTCTGTCCACTCTTGGGGACCGCTGAAACAGAGCCCAGCACTGTATTGGTTCGCCTCAAGGACAGCTCAGTCCTGCAACCGGCCATATAAGCGGAGGGCGAATAAAGGCAGAAATGATGTTGAATTCCGTACCCTACTCATTTCTCTTGAAAAATACCTTCAAAGCACCAGTTTCAGGCGATGGTGGAAAAGCTCCCTCAACTGAGAAGATTTTCCAAAGGAAAACTAGGTATTAAGTTCCCTACAAAAAAAGGCTGGCTCAAAATTCATCACAGCTGGTGTTCAATGACTGTTTTTTTTTTTTTAAAGGCTACTTTCCCCTTCCATTGAGCTAACACTTTTTCCCCTAGCACCTGAAAAACTGTGCTATATGTTTAAAAACATAAAATCGCAGACTTAAGCTTACAGACATGCTTCCCTTAGGCCCTGGCCTTGAGGTCACTGTTGTTCGTTTATCATCTCTCCTTTCTACTTTTTCTTTTCCTTTCCCCCCCTCTCTCATCGTCTGCTTGCCCTTGTAGATCTGCTGAAGAGAGCTCACACGTGGCCTTTGATTTGCCTGACACTACAGGTAGGTGTGGCTGTGGCCTCTCCAGCGGGTCCCTCTCGGTGGACTGGGGACACCACTTCCTGCCACCGATGAGGCGATGGGCTGCGCACCGGGTCTCTTTGCCATGGGTCAGTGACTCCCTCTTCCCACTGCCTCCCTAATTTCTATTTCTTCTCTGCATCAAACCAAGGTCACACGTAGAACCGTAAACCAAGGGCATGGCCTTTTGTTTCAGGTTGATTCTCTTGGCTCGAAGAGCTGTAAATAATGGAGCTTAGAATGCAATATCCAGGCATGAAGGGCAGGATGGAAAAGATTGGGTGGCATGATAAAGGAGAGAAGGGATGGGAAACCTCTTGAAGAAATCATCACTGCTTTTTTAGCTCTAAGAAATTATCTCCCGAGGCACTCTGCCCTCCTTGAAATTAGTGTAAATTTGCCTCCCTGCCTGTTATTTCAGAGGATGGAGTGGTACATATGCTCTGTTGAGCAGCTCTGCCTTGTTATGTGCCCTGGAACAGCAAATGCTTTAGTAAATGAGTCAACCCTTTTCCTTTCACTAATTCTAGAAGGAGCATTAGAGAGTGAATTCCCTTATTAGGAAACTTTATTGGTTTTTTTTGTTGTTGTTTTTTGTTTTTGAGACAGAGTCTCACTCTGTTGCCCGGGCTAGAGTGCTGTGGCATCAGCCTAGCTCACAGCAACCTCAAACTCCTGGGTTCAAGTGATCCTCCTGCCTCAGCCTCCCGAGTAGCTGGGACTACAGGCATGCGCCACCATGCCCGGCTAATTTTTTCCATATATTTTTAGTTGTTCAGCTAATTTCTTTCTACTTTTAGTAGAGACGGGGGTCACACTCTTGCTCAGGCTGGTCTCGAACTCCTGACCTTGAGTGATCCTCCCGCCTCAGCCTCCCAGAGTGCTGGGATTACAGGTGTGAGCCACCTCACCCAGCCAGGAATCTTTATTCTTTTGTCCCATATTATCCATACATCCTGCCTGTAGGATCACAGAAGTACTGGGTAAGCCCTCTCTCTGATTATGCTCTTTTTGAAAACAATAAGTCAAGTTCAAGCATGGCGCAGTTAGCTTGGAGGCATGTCCAATGGTCTTGTGCACTTAATCACATTCATTCTTTTGATGAACGCAGTCTATTTAATCTAAGCTGAAATAAGGGTTCGATACTTAATCCTTCCTAGATTCATAACAAGGCATTGCATAGCAGAAGAAAACACACAAAGAAAGTTGAAAGATCAACTACCAGGAGAAAATATCCCGTCGCCGGAGCCCCCTGGCCAGCCAACGATTTCTCTCATTTTCTTTAGCGTGACATATTCCAAAAGCACAAATACTGGAGCAATTTCGTAGGTGAACCTGAAATGTAGTAATAGCCACATTTTATGTATGTAACTCAAAGAAATAATTCACTATTACAATAGCTACACTTATAACTATTTCCTTTTTTAAACTGCACATTCACAAATGTTATGATTACAACATTAAGCTGAGAGAAAATGATTTTGAAAAGGTCTTCCAAAAGGTTTGCTCATTTTTCTATATTCCTAAAGTCAAGAGCTTCTATCATTGACATAATGCACATGAATGGTTTAGCATAGTGAATAAATAAAGAACATTGCAGGGTAACACTTATTTAAAAGACAACATCTGGTCCCATTTCTCTTTTGCATTATACATAATTATAAATCCAAAATGCCAAAAAAGTCCTTTTTGTGTTTTAAAATTTTTGTATAGTTTGATTGGATGAAAGATATATCAGGACTATTTTCTATTAAGTTCAAGTGAACACTCATATACTTCTTTAGTTTGTATCATTATATTAGGGGCTACTTAAAAATATTTTCACGTAAGAGGTAAAGACTACAGAATCTCACTAATAGTTATCCTGGATTACACAAAAATACATTTAGCTACTTACATGTTAGTGTTTGCTGTTGATGTCAGCCAGTCGGCTGCCAATCCAACCATGTCCAATCCCGTGGAAAGTTGATTGAAATATCTGGGATGCCCTGAATACATGGAATACCAGAATCAGGGTTGCTTCCAATGAAAACAAATCCCTCACAGACATATGATTTCTGTAGCTAAAGAACCTTGAAAGATCCTTCAGCAACAGGAAATTCATATTCAGAAAGCCAACAATCACACGCATGTGCGAATGCAAGAACACACACATACACACCCCAAAAGCATTTCCTGTAACCACAGAGACACCATTGGCTTTCAAGAAACGCACTCTAAAAACCTTCCTTTAAACATGTCATATAAAAAATTACAAATGTGGTTTGCAAGCTGGACACTAGTTTATTTTCCACATTCTTTCAATATTTTTGAAAACGAAAATGCTCCTGGCAACCCAAAGCAAATCAAAGACAGGTTACTTCTTGTTTGCACTCACCCTGCTAAAAATCCTTTTTTGTTGTAGCCATTTGTTGAGAATCAGTCATACCGTGACATCCGCCAGGCATGCCAACATTCATAATAATATCAGTGACAAATGGCTGATGATTACAAAAGACAGGGCAAAAATGAGAAAATAGGACACTCTGCTGAGTGATTTGCCCTGGATTCAAAAGGTGATGGTTGTCTAACTATGGCGTGGACAAAACTAATTCTTGTCAATTCTTTTCTGTCGAATATTTGATTTTAAACAAAGAACTTCCTCAGAGTTACAATTTAAAATAAAGCCCTATACAGTCAACATTGCTGTCTTATCAACAAGATACATGAAGAGATATTTAATGGACTGATCAGCCCATTATCAAGGCTTATCTAATTAACTTCTGGATTTCTCTAAAACTCTCTAAATGGATTGACATCCACATTCTCCTGAGGCTATTATTTAAAATGTGATTCTAAATATCTCATTAGCATTCTGTTTCCTCCTCTCACTCCACAAAAGCCTACCGGTAAGCCCCTTGATTTGCATAGCAGCAAAAATTGTGGCAGATTAACAATTATGGAAATAGCATCTGATAAAAAGGTATCTGCCACTTACTGGACACCTGTCTGAGGCCTGGGGGTGTGATAGTCTCATCGCCAGCGCTAGCAAAACAAGATAAAGGCTGGCAATGGGGGAAGCAGGGACAAAAGGCAACACACGGCTTATCTCTGGGACTGGAGAGCTCTCTTATCAGCCTCAGGCATGTGGCCAGAGAGACTGGGAAGAGATAGGCGCTGGGAACAGGATATTCTAGAGGGATTGGGACTTGTCTCCAGCATGCTTTTGCCTCCTCCTGGCCTCCCACAGTGCCCTTCTACCTTTTTGCTCTTATCTAGAGCCTCTGAGGCTAACCCCGCTCAGTCTGCCCATCCAGGAAAGGTGAAAAGACCTTTGCTGCCTCGCTGACGTCTGGGACAACCCTCCCCTCCTCTCTGCCTCATTGACTCCCCATTTCATTACGCGGCAGCTGAAATCACAGCTGAAATCACGCCTTCTTCCCCCTGATGTGCCTTTATTTCTCTTTCCCGAAGCCTTTTTTTTTTTCAAAAGTGAGGATTAGCAAATTAATAAGGATTAGCAAATCTATCCGTTCATCTACTCTCCCAATTCATAGGAACTTTCTGGATAAATCTGGGGTCCATTAGTGCTCAGTATTTAACACCAGGGAAAGGTCAGCATGGGAACCTCTAGAAAATTGAGACTGCAAAGAAACGTGCCGTGCCCTGGACATCAGAAGGCCAGTCCGCCCCATTGGCTGCTAGTGGGAAAGGGGAAAGCAGCGAGATGCTTCAGCTGCTGGGTGGCCTTTCTCTAGACGTGATGTTGACCTTGGTCGGCCATTTCCCTTGCATCCCTCCTGCCTCGAAATTGTCATTCATTCACTCACTTTTCATTCATGATTATGTGCAAGTACGGAGGGAGGCAGTTTGACAGGGCAGGACAACAGGGTGTCTTGAAGAAATTCCAACTGTAATTACTCTTGTCCTATGCCCCCCGCAGGCTGCCCTCCAGGGCCGCCCAGCCAGTCGGGCAGGGCTCTCTGCGCAAGAGTGTGAGCGCCTGTCAGTCCCCGCAGCCCCAGCTCCCCACTGCTGGCACTGCAGGCGGGGCCCTGTGATGGCAGCACCGTGATGGCTTGCCACGCTGGTGGCCGCACACAGCCTGCGCAGCAGCCAGGGCGACGGAGCACTGGAGACCCGAGATTCCTGCCACCCCACACTCTGCACTGCTCCCCACAGGTCGGCAAATGAGCCGGGAGGATGCTCAGACTCTGGAACCTCAGGCAACTGGGACTCGGAGCTCACAATCAGTTTCCGGAGGGACCAAACGTCAATACAAACTTCCCTTTCTATACTGGCACTGGGGTGGACTCATTCATTTATGCTTCAATTCCCTTTGTCTGATGGTTGGGTTAAAGATCCTAGACTACATTAACCCTTCCTGTCTCCCCAGCCACCACCTCCACCACCAAAGCTAAGGACTTCCACAAATGCTAACTGTTCCAGAATTTTGTCATTCCCTGCAGTTTTGTATTCCAATATTTCTTACAGAGGTAGTTTTAATAATCCATAAAGACTTCATTTTAAAGTACTTCCCCACTGCCCCTAACTCCTCTCTAAGCTTGGAGCCCAAGTAGAAATCAGGTTAAGGTCTTGCAGTAGAAACCAGGGGATAACACGCATTTTATAAAATAATCTCCCCAGGAGTATTATAATATCTAATGGCAGCAGGACAGATCCTAAATACTACTGGATGACAAATTTGACAGTTACAGAATAAAAATCCATAAACTTGCCAGTTGAGGAGAGATTATTAGAATTAACTGCTGTTAATTTTTTTGAGATGCTATTTGGGGGGGTAAGGGCAGCAGACTAAATATGTTATGAATAACATTGAGATATTGAATTATTATTGATACACCTTGCTTAGAAATCCAACTCAATCTATCATATTTTTATTGAAATTTTAAATAAAATGCATTAGAGCAATACTTGACTAATAGTTGCACAAGCATTATGGCAAAATCTAAGTATCAAATTGGCCCATCTTTTTCTGATGTTAAATGGAACATTGGAAGACAGAACTATTACTTTCATTGACTCACAATTCCCATTATCTTAATTTTTTAAATTGCATTTCAAACACAACTAGCTTTGAAGAGTGAAGATGTAAAACATTTTCATAGATTCTTTCTGGTTTGGCAGCAATAAAAATAATAGGTAGCAATTCACTATTACTTATTTAAATATTAGGCAAGGGGAATGGATCAAAGAAAAAGGAATTAAAAGCATTGTTCAGGTTTGCACTGACATACATGAAAAGCTGGGTGGGTATATGTCTTAATGCCTAGTATAGACATAATGTGGGTTCTTACCAACATTAATTGCAGGTGATATCTAATGAGCCTTCAAAAATTATACGCTACAGATCGACTTAGATAGAAATAGACAAGTTAAATTCCTTTCCCTATGTATCTAGTTCTAAGTATATAGTCTCACAAAAGAGTATGCTAATAATATAGTAAATCGATTTCCCAAGGATTCCTTTCTTCTATGCATACCTTTCCTCTCTGTTGGTATAAAGAGCGTGAAAAAAAGGGCTAAAAGTCCATTAGAGTAATAGTGATAATTCATCAACAAAAACTGGCAATATAAAAAGATGACATTCTTATGGTAAATAATGTTCATGGCATATTTTACATTTTTTACTTGCTAGCAAGCCTTTTTAAGGCTACTAATCAATTTAGATTCACAAAGTCTCTCCTCTCTGTCCCCAGAAATTCATTCATATTTATTTTTATTGCTTTAATGAAGTGCCATGCTATCATGCATCAGGATGATTAGAGACCATGTAGAAAGGAAGGGTAATCGTGACCTACAGATGAATAGCTAACTTTGTGCAGATAAAATGAAAGCTTGGGGTGCACCCAAGTAAATATTACACCTGGAGCTATAAAATGGATGGAATATTAAGAATACTGTGAAAAACCAATAGTCAGACCACAAAATAGAAAACATTAGAAAAAATTTACCCCTAAGGATATCTGATTCACTCCTCCCTCCTTCTTTCTTTATCTTACATACACAGTGGCTGTGAAGGACACACATCCTTATATAACATGGCTGAATTGCTAGTCTATATTGTATACTTTTGTCTATGTGTGCACATTTCTTTAAAAATAGGAGAAAATCTGGAATTCAAATCTGTAGTCTTGGCCATTTGAGACAATGCCGAAACATCACCCCTCTGACTCAATCATTACATAGAATGACTAGCCCAGTTTCTGATCAGTTCTATGCCAAAGAAACTAGCAGCACGACACTGGTATTTGGGCTTTTGTTTGGATCATGCCTTTTGAGCTTTAATCTCCATATTCCTTTTCTTTCTCCATTTTGGGTTGCTTCTACTGGCCTCTGCTGACAAATGGTTGCTTCTACACCAGTGGTTAAATCTTCACGACCAAATACTTGCAGTGCAAAATCTGATGACTTATGCTTGGATACGGTTTCTGATATTATCAACTCAAAAGTATCAACAATAGCAGAAGGCGCTTTTGATTGGAAGCATTCTAATAATGACTGTTTTTTAAACTGATGAAAATAACTGCGATTTCGAAAATACCAGTAACTCCATAAAACAAAACATTTTTATATAAAAAATTGTAAAAGAAAAAAGAGCTTTATTATCTCTGATTGGACAATACCTGTTTTAATTGCATACTTTAGAGTTGTTCGGCAATGCGTCAAAATTTCCTCCAAATTTTGTGGTTGATCTGCCAATTCCCAATTATACTCTTGAAGCAGCTCATTAGGATAATGGAAATCAATCACTTTGGTGGATCTGTCGAAGCTTTTCACCACATACTGAAGCAAAATGTCCATGACCTCTTGCAGAAACGCCAGCGTGGGCCTTTCTCCGTCACAGGCAGGCAGCAGGTCTGAAGAATTGGATTAAAATGCTACACTTTAATCCTACTAGGAAAATATTCAGGCCAGATCTTTTGATCAGGCAATTTCCCTTTGAGCTGAGAAATTTCATGTTTACAAAAATCTTTTGGAAATGCAAACTATTTTCTTTAAAGGAGAGGCATTCTTCAAAGAATGAATGAGAGAAATTACAATTTCTCCTCTCCGAATTAATTCTTGCATTTTAACCTGTAACTTACTGTTTGCTTTCTGTTTTTTTGAAGGCAGTGTGCCTATATTTATCTATTTCACCGCATTTCATTATTTTCTAAATGTTATTTCTCGGTAAATCATCTTAAACGTTTATGGAAATATTTCCCATCAGAAACGTTTGGGGAATGCTGCGGGCGACCAGGCGAAACGGGCCGTGCAGCCCTAGTGTCTGCGGCTTGTTGCGAAGGGCGCTGTTTCCACAACGCGTGTGCGAGTGTGTGCACGTGTGCGTGTTTGTGTGTGCGTGTGTGAGTGTGCGTGAGTGTTCGCGTGTGAGTGTGCACGTGAGTGTGCGTGTGTGCATGCTTGCGTGTGCATGTGTGTGAGCGTGCGTGTGAGCGTGTGCGCAGGCTTGGGGCACCGCGTGTGCGAGCGCACGGGGAGAACACCTGGCTCTGGTGGTCTCCCGCGAGTGGGATCGAGCTCCTGTGAAATGGCAGCTACACATCACTCTTGCGATCCGATCTAAGGACCCGAAAGGTCTCTGCCGTTCTGATTCGCTGGCCCTGCGTCTAGAAACCGGACCCACCCGAGGCCCCAGCGGCCGAGGAAGCGGACACCGAGCCGCCGCGCGCGACGCGTCTGTCGCCGCCACCCGCAGGCCCGCGCCGGGGACCGCGCGGCGGCGCCAGAGCCGCGAGGGGCGACACCGGCCGGGGCTCGCACCTAGCGCCCGCCCGCGTTCCCCGCCGTCATCCGAAGCCTGTCGCGGGGCCGCTCCGCCCGCCACCTCGAAGCCTCGCTCGGCTCCCCGCGCCCCGGCCCTCCCGGCCACGTTGGGCGCGGCAGAGCGAGGCCGGTGGCCGGGTGGCCGGGTGGCCGGGTGGCCGGGCCGGGGCGCCCTTACCTGTCGCGTGCAGGAACGCGTAGTTGGCGTCCGCCTTGGGGCAGCTGCAGGGCTTCTGGCTGCACGCGCACGCGGCCTTCCGGGGCGCGGCCCGCGGGGGCCCGTTGCCGCCGCTCTCCGCCGGCCTCTCGGGGTCCCCGTAGAGCAGCGCTGCGCGGGGACAGGGATCCGGCCTCGGTCAGCCGCCCGCCGGGCCCCGCGCCCGCGCCCGCGCCCGTCCGGGCCAGGGAGCCCCGACTCCGCAGATGCGGGGTGCGGAGCGGAGAAGGCGGCGGGGACCCCGGGCCGCGAGCGCCCGACCTTGCCCGCCCGCGCCCCGCGCCCCGCGCCCCGCGCGCCGACACTCACCGCACAGCTTGTTTCCGATGCCGCCCGTGAACTTCTGAGCCACCTGGCACCAGGCTCTGGCTGCGAGCAGGCCGGCGGGCGGACGGCGAGGCAGAAAGAGAACAGCGCACGGACGTGAGAAGCGTCGTTCTGCGCCAGTGTCAACAGGCCGGGCCAGACAGGGCCGCCTTCCTCCGCGTGGCCGCCGGGCCCGGGGCGGCCGCAGGTGCGGGAGGCGGGGAGCCCGGCCGCCGGCCCGGCCCTCGCCTCGCGCCCGTCCCGGGAAGCCCACGCCGCGCCCTTCGCGCCTTCCAGGCGCCCATCGCGCCAGGCAAAGTCCCCTCCTGCCTCGCTTGGGTCAGTTTCCCCAGGCGCCGAGGCTTCCGCCCATTCCCCGCAGGCCGTCTGTCTAGACACCGGTCCTCTCCCCGTCCCCGTTTTCCTGTCCCCACCGCCCTCCGCCCTCCCCGGCTCCAGGGAGCAGCGCCCGGGCCACGGAATCGCGTCCCGGAGACGCCGCTGTCTTTGGGGGGCTCCCCAGCCTCCCGCGGAAGGGCCGAGACTCTCGGGGGGCCCTCCCAGGGGACGAGGGGCTGCAGGGGTCTTGGGCTCCGGGCCGTCAAGGACCTACCCCGACAGCAGGGCCAAGCGCCCGAAGTTTCCTGCCGCGGGTGGAAAAGCCCGCATCTGCCCGGGAGGTAGCCCCGCACACCCCAGTCCGCCCGCAAGACTCTAGTGCTGCGGGTCCCCAGTCTCCTACCTGTGCCGGGATTCTCGGGGTCCCCGGAGCCATCTTCAGACCCGAAGGACCAAAAGCCGGAGCCGGGAGATGCCATCGGCGCTGCGAGACCGGAGCGTGTCGCCGCCGAGAGCCGAGCTGCGGGCGAGCTGTCTCCGCTCCGCCTGCGCGCGCCTGACTGGCGGGAGCGGGCACCGCGCGGCGACGGCGGGTGTCACACGGGGACAGAAAACGTGCGTGCCCGCGTGTGCGCGTGTGTGGGCGTTGGGGTGTAGGGACGCGGCAGCGGGCTGGAAGCCGCGGAGTTTGAACAGGGAGGGGACAGAGGGTCGCCAGGGCGCGGGGACCGGAGAGCGCGCGCGGGCGGGGCTGTGGGCGAGCGAGCCGCGGGGTGCGGGGCGGCGGGGGCGCCGGGAGGGGCGGGAGCTGCGGCGCGGGGCGGAGGAGGGGGCGGGGCCGGGCCGCGCGGCGTCCGGTGTCCCCGAGCGCTGTCCAGGGTGCTGCGCGCCGGCCTCGGCGAGGGGCGGACGGTGACCTCGCGAGGCGGGAGGTGGCCGAGACGCCTTTCGCGTCTGCGCTGACTGCTGTATTGTCTGAGGTCTGGCTCGGGCTGCGGGGCGCAGTTCCCGCGCCTCCTGCCTGCGAGCGGGGCTGAGGTCGCTGCGACCTCGAGAGCTCCGGCCGCCCGGCGGGATCGGGGCCCTTTCACGCGGTTGGGGAGGGGACAGTGGGGGAAGGGCGCCCGCCGGCTGCTGGCCTCGTGCCCGCCGGCCGGGCCGCGCCGTCCCGGGTTGCCCTCGCCGCGCAGCCCAGGGCCGGATCCCGCGGCCGCCGTCCGGCTCCGACTGGCGTCTGGGGGGAAAGACCGCGGGTTGAGGCAATTAGGGTCCCCGCTGGAGTCTGTCACCGAGGACCTCGGGCTGCAGAAAAAAATAGTAAAACGATGGGAACTTCCTGGAAGGGAGCGGGGGAGCGGGGCGAGAGCCCTCAGGATTGACGGCTGGCGGGAGTCGCGGTGGGATCTGGTGGCCTTGGCCGGGGGAGGCTGGAGGGTCCCCGCGTACGTGTGGCGGGAATCCGCGCGTGCGTGCGGGGTGCAGGGGTTTCCAGCTGAGAAATCTCGGCTGTCCAAATCTGTAGGAAAGAAGGCATCGCCTGCCGGGCCCTCGTTTCAGGGGGCCTCAAACCAATGACACCCCCTAAGAGTCTTCACGGTGGGGGCGGGCGGGGGAGCGCGAGGCCCGCATCTCTGAGGCCTGGTGGCCAAGGTTCCTCCTTTTCTAATAAAGGAAAGGCGTGGAGGACCCTTTCTGATGATTTCCTCTCTCTAAAGAGCTGTGAGCAGGGTGCCTTTCTCCTGGCGGCCGAGATCAACTCCGAGCGCACCTGGCCGCCCCGGGGCTCGCGGCGACAGGCACAGGATGACCCTGGCGGGAAAGAGCCGCGCGGGTCCCGAGCGCCTGCCCTGCCCGCGCCGCGCACGAGCGCCTGTCACTCCGTCGTGTCCACAGCCCTTCTCCCTCTGGCCTTCCGACCAGTCGCCAAAGGTCTCTGCCGCCGAAGCAGAGACCCGAGTGCCCTCAGCCCGGGCGCCGCTCCTCCGCCCTCGCTTAGGTGGGCGTCGTGGGGCTCGGGGTGGCCGCGTGGCCGGGTCGTGTCCCCGGGCACAACTGGTCAACTCTCTCCACCAAGCCTTGTCTTCGTCGTCCGCACGCCCGCGTCCGGGGATCCCCAAGGAGCCGAGAGGCGCACGCTGCGGCCCGGGCACCGCGGTGGGACCCGGGGAGCCGGGCCGGGCTGCGGGGCGCGGCGGTCGCGAGTCCAGGCCTCAGCTCGGCCCGGTTCCTGGCCCTCCCGGCTCCGACGCTCCAGATGACGAAGGCGACAACTCCAGGAACGCGAAGGCGGCTCGGTTTGCCGCCCGCACCGAGGCAGCTGCGCCGCGCCCGGCCCAGCCGCGGAGCCTGGCTCTTTGTCCAAACGCACCCCGAGTCTGCGCAGGGTTTGCTTCACAGCCCGGCTGGGGCTGCAGAACCGGCCGACTACGGGCGAGTGTCGAAAGCATGGAGGCTCTTAAAAACAAGCCTTTCAAATACACACGAAATCCCCAAGGGAAAAAACGGATTAAAATAAGAGGAAGGTGGAAATCTCAACACCTGAATTTAACAGTTTTTTTTTTTCTTTTGGTAAAGCAATGACTTCAAATGCTATTGTTTAAACTCCATTAAATCCCGCGGCTCCGGGTACTTTGACTCTAATGGCGGTATTTACATTTTGTATTCAAACGCACCCCGCTTCAGCTGCAGACGGGATCTGATTTGTCTCCCCTCAACCCAGGCCCTCCCTAGACGGCAATTTGCTTTATAATGACTTTCATTTCGCCAAAGAGCCCTTTCCCCCCTCTCCGGGCCTCCGAGTTGGAGATAACAAAAGAGCTCCGGGAGGTAATAATTACAGTCATTAGTTCACAAAGGAGGCAGCCGCCGCGTGGGGAGGGAGGCCGGCTGCGCTGGGGAAAGCGCTCGAAAGCTTTTCCTCGAATCCGGGGGCCCAGACCGGCCGCTCGGCCGGCGGCGTCCGTGGGGGAGCCCTTTCTGGTCCGCGGTTTGCCCAGGGATCCGGCGCAGGCTCGGCCAAAGAAGAGAGGCTGGTGAAGTTTTCCCTGTGTCCTTCAGGGCTTAAACGTGGAAGGACACGGAAAGGAGAGATGGAAAGAAAGAGAAAGTAAATGGAGAGAAAACAAAGAAATCCAAGAGAAAAAACCTGAAAACAATAACATTGCAACCGTTCCCCAAGTGTTTGCCATTCTCTTTTCTAGTCTCACTTAAAAAAAAAAAATAAGTGGGGGAGAGTTTAGGGAGCGTGTCTGTTGCCTCCCCGCCCAGCAGCGGAAGGGCAGGACTGCGGGCTCGGTCCGCAGGTGTCCCCAGGAGGCCTGGATTGAAGGGAGGGCCGGCGGCCACGCGAGCTAGGCCCTCCCCTCCCCCAAGCCTCCCGGAGGGGGCGGACGGTGGGGAGTCGGAGGGGCTGGGCCACTCGGGTTAGACACTCTTGTCCCCCCACTCCCGTCCCTGGTGCCCTGCTGCGCTTGTTTGGCTGGTGCCAGGGCCAGGCCTGGCCGCGCCGTCGGTCCGCACAGCCAGCCAGGGTGACCCCTCGCTTTCCGCCCCAGCCCGGAGGCCGCGGCGCTAACCGGGGGACAGCAAGGCCGAGAGCGCACGGGACTGGGGCTCCGCCCTAGCCCAGCTGGAGGTTCCCCTCCGCCCGATCGCATTTGTAAAATGAAGAGGTGCCATGAGTCATCCGTGGCGACCTTTCAGCGCCAACTCCGAGTCGGAGCGGATGTCACGGCCCTTGGATGAGCGGCGCTGCGAACGCCGAAAGCCCTCGGCGCGCGCCCCCACTCGCCCCTCCAGTATTTCCCCGGAGTCTTCGGCTCCGGCCCGTGGGTGCAGGAGCTGAGGGCCCCCACGGAAGGAGTCAGCCTGTCCGGGCCAGAACCCTTCTTTCCCGGATTCAGTCACCATGAGACCACCTAGTCTCCCGTCCTCACCCTCTCCAAGCCGCGTAGACGCGGACAGTGTCAGTTCATAGAAGAGTTTAAATCGGTGCAGTCAACTGACGAATGCGAACCTCTACCCACCCTCTACCCTGCTCCCCCATCTTAAATACACCCGAATTCGGAGTAGCGAAAATTGCCCCAAATCTGCAGGCCAGGAGGACCTAAAATCTGACAGTTCAGCTCAGTGGCGGGGACCAGGATGTTCACAGGCCCGTCTGGGAAAGCACCGTGCGCGTGCGCAGTGCGTGTCTGGTGTGCTGGGTTTGAGTCTGGAGGCCGCACGTGCGCCGCAGGTGCGGGGTTTGAGCTGGGCTTCTGTTTGTTGGAGGTGGCTGGGTGGTGGGGTAGTTCGCTGGTGGAGACACCGGACCTCAGCGCCCCACCCAGAGCGCGGCCCGACCCAGCCCTGCCGCAGATCAGCCACGCAAACCTCGGCTTTGCTAGGCGCTTCCTTTATTGAGTGACCGGAATACCCGAGGGCAGGGGAAGCGCGAGCTGGAGACGAAGTTCACCTTCAAAATTCTCCCCTGCCCAACCCGGGCTTTGTGCCCCAAGACCACCCCGCCCGCGAGTGTCCCGTGGGCCTGGGGACGCCAAGAAAGAAGGCATCTTTGAAGTCACCCAAATTGAGAGGGGCTCAGCGCAGTGGGGTCCACAGAAGGAGTGGCAGACATGTGAACCAAGAGATCCCTTAGGGGACCAAGGACAGGGATGCTCCAGCCCTGGCGAGCGGGAGTGCGGGGTGCGGAGAGGTGGCGTCAGGAGGGTTCCCGAGGGCTCCGGGTTCTCTTTCGGAGCACGCAAGGCTGGCCCTGGCTCTCGAGGAGCAGGCAGCCCCTGCGGAGGTCAGGGCCACGGCTTTGTTGCCGCGGGGCCAGCGCCAGAGGGGGCCCGCTTCGGCCCCCGCACCTTCCGACGGCGGCGGCCGCCCGGGGCTGCGCTACAGCTGCTGCAGGAGGCGGCGGCGCTGGGAGGTTTTGCGCAGCAGTCTCCGGTAGTCGTACGGGCTGGCGGCCGGCCCGCTCTCCTCCTCCTCCTCCTCCTCCTCCTCGGGGCTCTCCGCCGCCCAGCACCTGCGAGCGAGACCCGGCCCGAGTGTCAGCCGCGCCACCGCGCAGCGCGGCCCCCACCCCGAGCTAGGAGGGTCCTCTTCCCCACAGGTTCCACCAGCCGCGGCATTGGCGAAAGGCACAAAGTGACAGGATAATGGCCAAAAGGATCTGCCAGAATTCGCCCAGCCGCGGAGCAGCAGAGGGCTGGTGGCACCCGGCGACTTCGTGTCTGGATGAGTGCTAAGTAAAGCGTCAGAAGGTGCAGTTCAGAGAGCTGAGTTTCATTTGCATTGAAATAACCACCACCAATAAACAAATATTATTTTAGTACCTTAATGTTTGACACACTTTGGTCAAAGAGGAAAACACAAAGTGCCTAAATAGACACCCACGTCTTGCATCTTAAAGCTGCTCAGCTGTTTCTGTAAAACACGGTCCTGCGAATGTGACCAACTGCTCTGTTAGTAGCACAGGGGTTGTGGCCCTGCTTGGTTTGTCAGTGTTTCCATGTCTTCAGTGAGGCTGCTGGGCCAATGGTTCCAAACCCATGGCGGGAACCCCTGGCACCATTCGCTTTTAAATTCTGCAGCATGCCTGGGGCAGTGAGGCGCTCCCTAAAATGCAGCTACACAGATTCACTCGTTCATTCGTGGGTTACTAAGTACCAGCCACCAGTAGAGGTGACAGGTGAGCAAAAGTCCATGTTTTCATGGAGTTTATTGTCTGCTACGGAGAGGACCACAGACAACTTTAAAACACCAGGTGCTCACAGGTGCTGTGCAGAAAAGCAAGGCAGGGCAATGGGGAATGAGTGATGGTGTGTGTGTGTGTGTGTGTGTGTGTGTACACAAGCTATTTCATAGAGGGTGGTCAGGAAAGGCCTCCCTGATAGGGTGACCTTCGAGGAGAGACTTAATGGAAGAGAGTGAGCCATGCAGATCTCTTGGGGAAGGGCAGTCATTCCAGGGTGACAGACCACGTTAAGGTCCCAAGACTAGAGTGTTGAAGGAACAGCAAGGAGGCCACTGTGGCTTGACTGGTGGAAGCGAGGTGGGGAACTGCAAGAGATGACAGCAAGATGACAGCAGATAATTTAGTGCTTTGGGACCATGGCAAGGACTTGAATTTTACTTTGAGTGAGAGACACATTGAAGGGTTCTGTGTGGAGGAACCGGTGACTCATAAAGTTTCTGGCTGCCAGAGGGGAAGCAGGGAGACCCATTAGGAGGTACAGTGATAGTCCAAACAAGACTGAGAGTGACTTAAACTAGGCTTGTGGAGGAGGGGGTGGGAACTGGCTAGATCTGGCCATACTTGGAAGGTAGAACAGCTCTCTGATGCACTTGCACGTGGGCTGTGAAAGACAGGAGTCAAGAATGCTGCCAAGGTTTTGGGCTTAACCAACTGGAAGGATGGAGTTGCCATTTAGTGAGACGGACAAGACTGGAGAGGAGCATGGTTTTGGGGGAAGGGGTAGGATAAAGATTTCAGTTTTGTTTATGCTAAATTTGAGATATTTATTATTTACAGATATGCAAGAGGAGATATTAAGTAGGCAGTTGGATGTCTGAGTCATGATCTAGCCTAGAGATTTCAGTTCAGGAGTTTAAAACACACAGATAACATTTCAGGCCATGAGGCTTCGTGTTGATGAAGCAAAGGACTTGGACACCATTGTAAAATGAGGGAGGCTGAGCAAGGGACTGCGAATCAGCAGCCAGTTGGGCAAGAAGCAAAGAGAATGACTGTCCTGCAGGCCAGTGAGGAAAGCGTTTAAGGAAAAAATGAGTGGTCATCGGTATTAAATGCTGCTAATGGGAGAGACGAGGACTGGGCGTCATAGATCATGGGGCGCAGCAACATGGAGGTCGTCATTGACCAGGGTCAGGGGAGTGGTGGGAAAGGAAACCTGAGGGAAGTGCCTCAAGAGAGAACAGGAACAGAGGACGTGGAGGAGGTAGTATCTTTATTCTTTCATGTGTTATTCATTTGCTATAATGAAGAGCAGAAACATGGGTGGTCTTAAAGGGGGATTGGGTTAAGGGTATTTTATATGATGGGTCTGATCATGTTCACGGATTGCCAGAAATGATTTGGTAAAGAGAACAAACATTCAAGATGCAGGAGAGAGAGGGGACAGTTGTGGGACAATGCTCTTGAGTAGATGGAAGGACTTGGATTTCGTGCACAAAGGGAAGGTTTAGCCTTGGCTAGGCGTGCAGAAAGGCCACTCACAGTATCCTCAAGGAAGTACACAAGAAGGAGGCAGGGGGGTCGACAGACTTTGCACGTGTCTGTGATCTGTCATTGGGTTAAAAGAAGACCGTCAGCTGAGAGTGAGGGAATTTTGAGGGTTTGAGGAGAGAAGAGAAAGTCTGAAAGAGTGCACTGGGAAAGTGGGATAATGGATTTTTAGGGAAATGTAGGGCTCTAAGGAACCCTAAGGGCCTGCCTAAGGTGTGTGGCTACACATTTTAAGTGAGATTAGATTGTGCTTTTCTCTAGCCACGTTCAGCCACGTGGGTGTGCACAGAGATGGGGTGGGCGGCTGGCTTCGCCCAGCACTGGAGCTCGCCAGTTGAATATACATGAGGGAGAGAAAGCCACGGCCAGTGAAGGCATATGCAAATGAATGCAAATAATGGTGAAAGGAGAGGAGCAGAACTTGGTCTGTAGATGGAATATGCCTTTGTTCTGGTCCATTCTGAACAGGGAATTAAAAGAAGAAAAAAAATCTTTGGCAAGGTCTTTCGTGGCATCTCAAACTCAGTATACGCTTAACAGGAAAGCGTACCAGTGTCATCATAATGGGTACTGATGGAGTACATCATCTTCTTTTGAGTTACTGACTTGAATTTTTATACCTGTTCAGTTGATTTCTGTTATATGAACACTAAATATTGGCCTGGTGCGGTGGCTCACACCTGTAATCCTAGAATTCTGGGAGGCCAATGCAGGAGGATTGCTTGACATCAGGAGTTCAAGGCCAGCCTGAGCATCAGTGAGACCCCATCTCTACTAAAAATAGAAAAATTAGCCAGGCATGATGGCACATGCCTGTAGTCCCGGCTACTTGGGAGGCTGAGGCAGGAGGATTGCTTGAGCCCAGGAGTTTGAGGTTGCTGTGAGCTATGACTGTGGCACTGCACTACTCTATTACTCAGAGTGACAAAGCAAGACTTTGACTCAAAAAAAGAAAGAAAAAAGAACATTAAGTATCAACCACATGCCATGTACATCACACACATTATCTCTGATTCTAAGAACACCACTGCAAGGCCTTAGGTTCCTCTTGTCCTCTATCTACAGAGGAGGAAGCAGACTGATTCCAGCTGATACAGCCAGTAAGGAGTGGAGTGAGGACTCAAACACAGGTCTGTAGGGCTCATCTTTCATGCTTTCCCCGTGTGTTCTTTTGCCTCTTTTCTGCTGATGCTTCTTTCCTGACTCTCCCATCCCTTAACTGAAGCACTGGTACTCCTTCTAATGCTTTTCTCTTCCATCCTCCATTTATCTTCTTACCACAATTAAAAACCCAGCTATGCCCTAAATACCCCACAGCTTACTACTGCCCAAGAGAGACCCCACTAGGTCCCATCAGAGGAGTGGACAAGGAGATGTCAGTCTCCTGTTTCCCTCTGATGCCATTCTCTAATCACTGATTACCTGCCTCTAGCTTTTATTCATTTCAACATCCACAAGGACATGCTTGAGGTCAGGTGTTCAAGACCAGCCTAGGCAAAATAGTGAGACCCTGTCTCTACAAAAATAATAATAATTAAAAAATCCAGGCATAGTGGGTGCACCTGTATACTCAGGAGGTTGAGGCAGGAGGATCGCTTGAGCCCAGGAGTTCAAGGCTGCAGTGAACTATGATTGTGCCACTGCACTCCAGCTCGAGTGACAGAGTGAGACCTTGTCTTTTAAAGAAAAAATTAAATAAAATAAAATTTGCAAGAACAATGAACTATCCACAAAAGAAATCAAGAAAATAATTCCATTTACAATAGCTACCAAAAAATACTTAGGAATAAATTTAACCAAGGAGGTGAAAGATCTGTACATTGAAAACCATAAAATGTTGATGAAAGAAGTTGAAGATGACACAAATAAACAGAAAGATATCCTGTATTCGTGGATTAGGAGAATTAATATTTTTAAAATGTCTATACTATTGCATTCTATAGGTTCAATGCAATCTCCATCAAAATTCCAATGACATTATTCATGAAAATAAGAAAAAGAATTCTAAAATTTGTATACATCCACAAAAGACCCCAAATAGCCAAAGCAATCTTGAGAAAAATAAATAAATAAATAAATAAATAAAGCTGGAGGCATAACAACACCTGATTTCAAACGAAATTACTAAGCTATAGTAATTAAAATAGCATGGTACTAACAAGACACATAGACCAATGGAACAAAATAAAAAGCCCAGAAATAAACTAAGTATTTACAGTTTTTTGATTTTCAGTGAAGATGTCAGGAACACACAATGGGAAAAGGACAATCTCTTCAATAAATGCTGCTGAGAAAACTGGATATCCACATGTAGAAGAATAAAATTATACCTTTATGTCACACCATATACAAAATCCACTTAAAATGGATTAAAGACTTAAGACCTGAAACTACAAAAATACCAGAAGAAAATGCAGGGGAAAAGCTCCATGGCTTTGGTCTGGGAAATGATTTTTTGGATATGATGTCAAAATTACTTGGCAACAAAAGCAAGAATAGATGAGTGGGATTACATCAAACTAAAAAGCTTCTCCACAGCAAAGGAAACAATCAATAGAGTGAAGAGATAACCCATGAAATGGGAGGAAATAGTTGCAAACCATATATGTAATAAGGGGTTAACATCCAAAATATATAACGAATGCATACAACTTAGCAAAAAACAAACAAACCAAAAACCAAAACCCACAAATAACCCAATTAAAAATGGGCTAAGGACTCAAATAAACATTTCTCAAAAGAAGACACAAAAATGGCCAATAGGAAAAATATTATTCACATTGAATATTTCCATTTATTTTCCTAAACTTTACAAGGCCAGAGAGTTTTGAAATAAAATATCACATTCTTCTCTGCCTCAAAAAAAAAAAATGGCCAATAGGTATATGAAAAAAAAAATGCTCAGCATCACTAATCACAGATTGCAAATTAAGACCGTGATGAGATATCATCCCACACCTGTTAGAATGGTTATTATCAAAAAGATGAAAATAAAAAGATGACAAGTGTTGTCAAGGGTGTGGAAAAAAGGGAACCCTTACACAATGTTGGTGAGAATGTAAATTAGTACAACTATTATGTAAAAATGTATGGAGGATCCTCAAAAAATTAGAAATAAAACAACCATATGATCCAGCAATCTCACTTCTGGGTATATAGCCAAAGGAAATGAAATCGGCATGTTGAAAATATATCTGTGCTCCCACGTTCACAGCAGCACTATTCGCAGCAGCCGTGGTATGGAGTCTGCCCAGGTACATATCGATGGATGAATGGATACAGAAAAGGCAGTATGTATGCATGATGGAATATTATTCAGCCTTAAAAAGGAGGAAATCCTGCCATTTGTGACAAAACAAATGAACCTAGAGAACATTAGGCTACGTGAGATGAGTCAGGCACAGAAAGACAAATATTGCATGATCTTGCTTATATGTGGAATCCAGAAAAAGACAGGCTCATACAACTGAGAGTAGAATGGTGGCTACCAGGGGCTTGTTGTTGGCGGTGGGGGGGTATTGGGGAGATGTCAGTCAAAGGATACAAAATATCCTTAAGACAGGAGGAATACATTCAAGAGATCTGTTGTACAACATGGTGACTAGAGTTAATAACGAAGTATACTTGAGAATTGCTAAGAGAGTAGAATTTTTAAGTCTTCTCACCATCAAAAATGTTAAGTATGTGAGGCAATTCACATGTTAATTAGTCTGATTAAGCCATTCCACATGTATACATATTTAAAACATCATGTTCTACACCATAAATATATATACTTTTTATTTGTCAATTAAAAGAAGTCCGTGAGGCACTCAATTCATCATTGCTGTTGTCCCTGACTCCCAGAATGACTGACTCACACTCCCCTGGGTTCTTGGGATGTTCACAAACACAAAGCCACTCCTTGTGGAGTCCCATGGTCCAATATAGAGTTTAGTCTCACATTCTCCACTTGTCTCAAAATGTTCTTTAGAGCTGTTTTTCTGTTTGTTTTGTTTTCTATTTTAAATCCAGGAAACTACCAACGTTCATTAACTGCATTTGGCTGTTTTGTCTCTATAATCTTCCTTAGTTTAGAAAACCCCCCTCTTGGAGGTGTGTTGTTCAGCTTTGCTCTATCAATGTCTTTCCCTCTAGTGTCAAGCTCTTTGAAGGTGAGGACCAGATTTCATGCACCGTCATACCACCCCTTCCTCACGCCAGCACGGTGCTCTGCATGGGGCAGCAATGCTGTGTAATGGTCAAGTTCACCAACTCTGAACTTAAAAGGCCTGAGTTCAAGTTCTGGCTCTATCACTAATCGTCTGGGTCAGACTCAGCCTCCTCATCTATAAAATGGGGCAAAAACAATAACCGCTTCACGTGGTTGCTACAAGGATTACGTGAGACACAGCATGGTGCCCGGCACAAAGCAGGCATTCCACCAGCGCTAGCTGCTAGCATTCTCATTCTAGGGGACACTAAATACACATCCGTAGACATCACTGAAACACCAGGCAGTATTTCAGGCTTTATAGCACATATGCGTCTGTAGGTGGGCGGAATATATACTGGAGAAGAGGCAGAGTGTGCTGCTAAAATGGGAAGCAGGTGAGGCAGTGAAAAGCAATTGGGCAGGAAGTGAAAAATCTTAGATTTCAGTTCACTAACTCAATGTGCGACCTTGGCCAAGTCACTTAATCTTTCTGGCATTTGGTGTCCTCCTATACAGAACTCTATGGTTCATCTCCAAGCTCCAAAAAGTTATAGGTTTTTTGTTTTGTTTTGTTTTGTTTTTAACAGAGTCTTGCTCTGTTGCTCTGGGTAGAGTGCAGTGGCATCATCATAGCTCACTGGAACCTCAAACTCCTGGGCTCCAGTGATCCTCCTGCCTCAGCCTCCCGAGTAGCTCGTGCTACAGGCATGCGCCACCATGCCTGGCTAATTTTTCTATTTTTAGTAGAGACAGGGTCTTGATGTTGCTCAGGCTGGTCTTCAACTCCTGAGCTCAAGCAATCCTCCTGCCTCAGCCACCCAGAGTGCTAGGATTACAGGCGTGAGCCACCACACACAGTTCTGGACCACAAGATGGAAGAGCACATCTTTTGGAGACAAGGGGCAAAAATCATAGTTCAAGTGGATTCTCAAAAGCCAGTAAAGGTGGCAATAGCCGCCCCCTCTTCTCTGCCACATGTAGTGTTATGTATGCTGTCATTTCATCTCCATGACAACATGGCGAGGCAGTCATTAGTAAATCCTTTAGCAGGAGTGGAGCAAGGCTCAAAGAGGTCGGGTCACTCGAGCAAGGTCACTCAACTACTATGTGGCAGAATCAGGATAAAAATCTAAAACTGTCCGACTGTAAAACCTCTTCTCTTGACTGCCATGTCACACTGTAAGGGGTCTGAGGGCTCTAGGCTGACAGATGTACCCTCAGGATTTTGGGTAAACGGCTTTGCGCTGCCCGCCGCTGCTCCATTTCTCCTGTCCTGTGTCTCCATCTTGTTATGTACCTTGGCCTCAAAATTTCACAACTATTTTTTGGGGAAAAACCCAAAATCTCCAAAGTAGTAAATAAGCTAAAAAATAAGTAATTATTGTAAAAAAGTCAGTGGCAAGGTGAGATATCAAATCCAAAATACGTATTTTTCCATGAATCTTTCTTCCAAGTATTTTTGGGTCTGATGTCACTGATTCTGAGAATTTACCAGCATAATAAAGAAACAACAAGTGATTAAAATTACATTGGTTAAAACTTGAATGAAGATTTTGGATATGGCATATTCCTTATAATTAGTTTGACAAAATAACTTACCATCCAAACTAAGGCACTTTTTAAAGGGGATACTATTAATAATTACACCAAGACAACAGGTATAAACAGATTTTGCTAGAAAAACTGAGATACTTGATTCCTCTCCCATAATACTTAATGATTTTACTTGTAAACAACATATCACTCAAAAGATGCAAAAGTCAGTGAGAATGCTGTTTCATTCATCCACACAAATCAAACTGCTTAAGAAATGGAATTGTGAGTATAAAATTGAAAATGCTGTACTTTAAAGTATAGTTTATTACCTTTCATTAGCCTTAAAACATTGATTCTGGAGTTCTCGCTGAGGTCTTCGTTCTCTTAAACTAGGGTTACGATCCTTTGGTCCAAAACGACTGGGCAAAAATTCCTTATAATAGAAATCTTCCAAATCTAATAATTTTCCCTGACTGTAAATGAACACATAAACACACTATAGCATCAATCTCATTTTCTAATCACTTAAACTTGCAAGATGTTTGCTTTCTTCTTTAAGAGCATTTACTATAATTTAGAAGTAACACATACATGCCAATAAAAACTGGGGAAGTCTCGAAATGTGCAAAAACAGTACATACCCTAAATAAAAAGAAAAACCTTCATCTTTTACCCTGAACAGAGCATTAGCTGCTGGAGTAGGTTTTCCTGGTTCTGTCGCATGTAACTTGGCACCAAACTAGTAGTTACTAGAATAGCCAGTAATTATGATATTTCATTTTGGCCAGTCTAGATCAGACTTCACTACTGACTCTTGGGCCATCACCAGAAAATCTGGCTTTTTTGTGCTAACACACAGCATTTTCAAATTTTATCAGCCATCAGGTACATTGACATACATAAGATTTCATGACTTACCTCCTTCATGGGTAACATTCTGTCCTCCCTCTACCTGTTGGTCTTTATGGGATTAATCTGTGCTAGATTATAATACCTGCCTATGACATGCACTCAAGGTGTGTCCTCACTCATTTTAATTCTGGGATATGCTTAGGCCACAGTCTGGTTCCCGTGGTGTTCAGTATCTGTAGTCTGATGGGACTTCATAGGAGGAAAAGAGGTAGATCTGGAAAGCACCAGGTGTTAACAGTGATTCCGGGAAAACATGTTTTTCAAGTTACAGATGCCAATTTATAGATGAACTTTCAGAATGGCACCGATTCATAAATCAGAACTCTGTGTTCATTCACACTTAACAGAACTCTTGTTATTGGCACTGTCTGGAAATTAGTTGATATGGATATTGATCAAAACAGTGGTATAATATTAAAATAGTAAAATATTGACAGACTGAAATATTATATTAATAGAAGAAGAAGAAGAATGTGAATCTAAGTGTGCCCCACCTGCAGGTGACACCGACCTTATCTTTTTAAAACAAATCCATAAACATTGTAAGAAGCAAGATTTGGCATGGTTTGAAGAATAAAAAGCCAAAAGGAGTTTGGGAAAAGAAAGTTCATGGACATGGGCATGTGCAAATTGCTCAAGTAAAACCATTTAATGGACTAAGAAAAGCAAATTCTACAGTAAAATTCATTCAAAACATATTTGAGTTCTTAGTGTATGTACTGTGCAGGCTCAATATATTTCTAATAGGCAAGAGCTTATAAATTACGTACAAACCACATCTTTATAATATGTTTTGAGAGCACATTACTTCCCAAATCTAGCCATATAAGATTAGGTGATTTTTAATCATAATGTGAACATATAGATTTATATTTTTGTTTGAATAAGATAACTTATTGAAATCCAGAAATAATAATTACCTGTCTTTCCTTGGTCTTCGTTTTTCTTCTTGGATTGACTTCTAAAGGGAATAGAAGAATTCAAAAGATCTATATAATATTATGCACTTAATATAATGTAATTGATATATCACTCTAATCTTAATATGTAAATACATTTCTAAAAAGTTAAGTTAGAAATAAGCAAGTGGATACAATGTTTTAGGTTTAAAGAAACATAATTTGCTCAAAATTTGTTAGTATAAATTTCTAATTATTTTGATCAAAGCTGAACTTAAATGAAAAAAGTGCTTACCACACTGGCCAATATGGACAAGGTTACTTGAGGTCTATTTGCCTACAAATGGGAGCAAATTGTAAAATTTCTGGGAAGCACATTTCTCTATCACAAGTGCAGCTGTGGTTTAAGCAGGTTAATTAGGCTACTTTGATGCCTTGCTTACACGTCATTCTTGTCTGCAGGCAAAGCAGATGGGTGGATGTGGAGGACAGGTGTGTCAGTCCATAAAAAGAATGGAAATGGGATGTCCTAAACGTATAGAAGCCCGTTTGTAGCATAAACATAGCAGCGTAGACAATACATACATTTTATTTGCACGATGTTTGCATAGTTGAGAACTTTGCATACCAAGGCACAAATTAAGATATTTAAATATGGAAATAATTAGATATATTTTATTCAATACTTCAGCTTGAACAGTAACAAAATGGTACTACATTTTAGCTTAGACACAAAGCAATATCATCTTAGTATTATAGCATTAAGTAAGGTGTGCTACCTTGATATATTTGAGCTCATATATTTATATGTTAGGAGAGCATATATGTCTTTTAGGCTGAGAAAACAAATACCACACTTACCTTGAACCTGTTGAAGATATAATTGTACAAACCCTACTGCGGATATCATGTTGGCTGGCACCATAAAGTGCAAGATAATATAATGGCAATTAATAAAGGTTTGTAAATATTGAGGAGTTTCCCCCACTATTTTTAGAGACATGGTAAATCATTTTTTTCTATGATTTATCATTTGCAATACTCTCAAATGGGGATGAGTTAACAGTTTACAGTGTCTGTTATTCTTACTGGCTTGGATGTTAGCGGGTGGGTGAGGTAGAAGTGGGTGCTTCAATTTGGCAGGTCTGGGAGGAGACCATCCGGGAGAGAAGGATGGAAGGGACAGGGTAACAGTGACACTCCTGTCCTCCTTCCCATTTCCTATTATCTCATATTCTTGATCTAATGTCCTTACATATAATTATGTGACCAACACAGGTACAGTGGCCACTAGCAGTTCAGTTAATGATTCCTGGGGCCAGAGTGGGGTTTGTTGTGGTGGCTGTTGCTGTTTTGATATGACATCAGTAGTGGTTTCCTACAGAGGCCCTACCTCCCTGATCCATTACCCCTGAAAGCGAGTCCCTTTTGTCCTTGGTAACATTGTCTGTGATCCTAAGTCATGCTGAAATGATGGCACTATGTTGAGTGACAGAGATGCCCTTTACAACCAAGAATCAAACAATATCTGCCCTTGAATCTCAAGCTGGTGAGAACCCCTTTTAGTACTTGATCAGCACATCCTTCTGGGAGGTGGTGTCTATAAGTTGGTTCTTAGCTATGGGAATTTCTAAAAAAGGAAATACTGTCCATGCTTGTTTCACTCTTGCCTGTGCTAGAATATTTTAATGAAATATAATTCAATAATATGTTTTTCCAAAAATTATTTAAGATGGCTCAGAATAGAAGTAGTTCTATGGTCAAAGTAATAAAGTAGAAGTTGTAAATGAGGAACAAAGAGGGCAACAGAAACAGGTATATTAAGATGGGGCCTTATGTTTGTATTTTAGTTTCCTAGCAGCGGGGCTAAAAAGGAACAAAGATACATTAAACCACTTCCCTCATCGTGAAAAAAAAGCATATCATTCCTCAAGGGGGATAATTTAATACGAATTTTATCACATGGGGCTTTATGTTGGGGGCATTTATTGTTAAGATGCACAATATTTTCAATTATAGTTTTGAAATTATAAATTAAAAACTTGAAATGTGAAATGAAAATACAGAAGCGAATGTCCTATGTCAGTTTCCCATAGAACTAGCGTAAAGAAGAGAGAGAGAGAGAGGAAGTGAAAATGACTCCATGTGATTTTCTGGTGAGGGTGTTTCTTTCAAAGGGCTTTGAAAGAACAGAGGTCTGAGCTCGGAGGACTTGGAAGAATCTATTCCTTAATTGGGCACATCACACTCCCCCAACCCCACCTGAGATAAATGCGTTTTATGCCCAAACTTTAAAATTCAGATCCATGGCATCATGGTGGACACAATTTTACCATCCTTTTGGAAATGCACTAATATTTTATTTAGAGAGCTTCACGAGGATGCAGAAGGAACAAAAACATAGAAATAAAAGACAAGGACTGAAGTGGCCAATCTAGCTACTGCCTTAGCTCAGGAAAAATACTGGAGAGAATAGTAAGACTGGAAGGGACCTTGGATAGGACTGTGTTCAGTTACTCATTTTTCGAGGAAACTGCTGGCCCTATGTCATTTTGCTCACGGCACCACAGGGCCTGCCCGCCCAGCCTGTCACATTCTGAGGCTCGGCTGGCTCTGATTCTGCACGAAAGCAGCTACATTTCCTAGATACAGGAGATGAAAGGCATCAGATCACAGGACACAGCCGTTGCTGATGCTAAGGCAGCCAGATTGAGCATCGTAAGTAGTGACATCCAAGAAGAAACAAAACTTATAAAAAAAAAAGGGAAAACAACTGGAAGTGCAGATGTTTGTGTTGGCCAAGGGTGAGGGAAATGATTTTCCACAGCTCAACACTGCTAGTTTGTTATTTAATGAATAGTGCTCTAGTGACTACATTCAGCAGCATGAAGTTCCAAGTACCTGGCTGTCAACAGTGAGCAAAGACCCTGCCCTCATGGAGCTTTTAGTCTATAGGGGGGAGTCAGGAGACAAGTAGACAATCTTTATAAATGCTCTGAGGAGAGATGAAGCAGGCCAGGGAGGTACAGAGAGACAGGGCACTGCCTTAGGCACAGAGTCAGAGAGCCTCTCTGATATGCATAGAGCCGAATACTGTACAGACAGTTTGAATAGTGCTGCAATAAAACTTATCAATGATTTATTGTATATTTCAAAGTAACTAAAAGAATGACACTGGAATGCTTCTAACACAAAGAAATGATAAAGGCTTGAGGAGATGGATACCTCAATTACCCTGATTTGATCATTATACCTTGTGTGCTTGTATCAAAATGTCATATGTACCCCATAAATATGTACAACTACTATGTAGTCATAATAATTTAAAAAATAAGGTACAGACATTTTTTTCTCTCACTACAATGACCTTGGGTCATCAAGAAAAGGTTTACAGTATGCAGTATAATATATTTTTGAAATATTTTCACGAAAACCATTTAAAATTATAGGAAGTATTTTGGTGGTTCAACGAAGTGGGTCCCCATTACAGCTGTAAATTTCATTTATTTGTAACACCCCAAATCTTGGGGAGGGTGTTTTCAATTATAGTAATATACGAGTTTTCTGTGTTTTATCTTTCAGTGAAGTCACAGATTTTAAGACTTAAAGAATTACAAAAAAGTATCCTAGTCACTAATAACTTAGGATGTATTAAAATACTTTATATCCATTTTTAGACAATAGTGCAACGACAAAGCAAGCTGCTTCTTGGGGGCAGGGGAGCATTTATGAGACTCAGAATCTACTCCATAATTCTCACATCAGTAATAAACATTTCACCTCATTTCAAGACTTACAATTTCTCATACTCAGAATAGTATCTGTTGTTGAAACTGTTACAATCATTTCAGTTGCACTTAATAAAAGTCATTTGAGCATCATTTACTACTTAAATTCAGGGTTATTGGGGAATGTTAGATAATTTCTAATTTTGTTCTCTGCTATTCTATTTAACTATATAAACAAGTGTCCGATTAGTTGCTTCTTTTTTTTTTTTGAGCAGTGTAAAAAAAATCAGTATCCTTTCTTAATCTGCACTCCTTATAAAGTAACTGTCAAATGCAGGTCTCTGGAACTTTAGACTTTTCCCAATTTACGCTTAATTGTATTTTGCTCTTTTATTTCATTGCACTCACACATACAGCTGCTATGCACCACATGCCTATTACACTTTGGACTAAACGCAGCAGCCAAACTCCTTGACCTCCTGAAGCCACATCAATCCCTCTTTAGCACAATAAAATGTCACGCTGCTGAGGGAGGATGCAGGCGGAACTCCCTTGGGATGTGGGAGTGTCAGGAAGGCTTCCTGAAGAAAAAGACACCTAGGCTGAGGGTGTTTGTATCATGAATGAGAAGAGGAAAAGGAAGTGTGTTCAAGGCTGATGAAAGAGCATGTCCAAGGACAAATGTCAATGACATTTTGAAAAAGAGAAAGTTATGAGACAGAAGGACTGCAGGGGGGAGTTTGAAGGGATGAATGCATATCAGGGACTGAGGCTGGAAAGGTAAGCCTTGGGCAGATCCCCACAGGCCTTTCTTTGTATCTTAGGGCAGTGGGAAGCAACTGGCAAGTTTTCCATTGATGGTGGGGGGCGGGAGGGGCAGTAGCCTCATTGGATGCTAATTTTAGAAACACAACTCTGGCTTCAGTGTGGAAGATGTGCTAGTTAGAGGAGGTGGAAATGAGAGACCAAGAGTTGAGTACGAGGAGTGATGCAGAAATACTGACATGAAACGATGGCCTGGAAGATGGCATCAGCACAGGTGTGGAGGGAAACAGGGAAATTCAAGAGGTATTTACAAGGTAGATTTTTGGATATGGGAGATGAGAAAGAAGGAGGCAGGATAATAGATTACTGGCTTGTAAAACTAGTTGATTTTTGCTAAGAGACATATTGTGTGAGTCTATTTATATGAAATGTCCAGAATAGGCAAATCTATAGAGAAAGAAAGTAGACTGATGATCACCAGAGCTTGGTGGGAGGTGGGTAGGGGACAGGGAGTGATTGCTAATGAGTACGGAGTTATTTTGGGGGGGTGACAAAAATGTCTTAAGATTGACTGTGGTCATGATTGTACTAAAAACTATTTAGTTGTACGTGTAAGTGGGTGAACGGTATGGCACGTGACTTATATCTCAACAAAGCTGTGTGTGCACCACACATGGATGCGTGTGTGTGTGTGTGTGTGTGTGTGTGTCTCTATATCCAGTGCCTGTGCACATCCATGTAGATTACATAAAACAAACATCAGGCAGTTTGATATTTGATTCTGGAGCCAGAGGGAGATCTAAGCCATGGACAGACTCAGAAATTAGCAGCAACTGAGGTCACAGTGGCTGATGGGATTGTCCACAGGGAAAGAGCGGGGAAGGGAATGCACGAGCGAATCGTGGGCAGCTCCACAAGGGAGAGGAGACTGCTGTGGAAACTGGAGGGAAGTCACTGGGGAGCAGGGAAAGGACTAGAAGAGATCAGCTAACTTGGAGGTGGGAAACGTATTTCCAATTAATTCTCTGGGTTTTAGCACATTCTCTGGGTTCTCCAGGGCGTGGAGAAGAGCCACTCTCTCACCGTGGCAGCGGGAGCGGAAGAGAGAACAAACATTGCAAATGGGGGCAGTGACGGATGCAAGCAAAGGCCTCGGGAGCCGAGAGGATGCTGCCCGCTGGTGAGGGGACACGGCCAGCCAGGACACAGGGTGACATGCAGTCCCAGGTCTGGCGAGGAAGGCCTTGGAAGGAACCTGGAGTTTACGCTGAAGGAGTTGCTGAGCCACTGAAGGGACTATCCAGGGAGGAACATCATCAAATTCAGGGTTTAGAGAAATTTTCTGGTGCAGGCTGGAAAGGATGAGATTTGCAGCATTTAGGTGGGGCCTGGAATGTTCCAGAGTGAGAAATGATGATGGTCTGAAATAGTTGCTGGGAGGTTAGAGGGGGGAGGTGGACTGGAGCCAGCTTTTGCAGGTAGAAGCACAATTTAGAGCAACCGAAGAGACAGCGGGTATGAGAGGGAGGGCAGGATCCAGGACGACTCCCAGGTTCTTGGTGTCATTCAGGAAACCAAGCAGATGACGGTGGCACCGCAGGGAACAGGATCGGGAGGAAATGGTGGGCTGGTAGGGCTGGCGCCGATGAGTTCTCAAGCTGCGAACTGTGAGTCTGAGACCTCAATAAAGTTAATGGCCCCGACAGCTAAGACGTGCTTATCTCGGTCTCAGAATCCTGATTCGCCAGATGTGGGTACCACGTTAAGGGCTACTTCTAGGATTAGATATCACCGTGGATGTGATAATGGCTCACTTTAGACCCAGAATTTAAAAGATGCTCAATAAATGTCTACCTCTCCCCTTCCTTATTCTACTTTCACCATAACCCATCAATTTACATTAAGGCCCCTCTCTCGGGAGCTCCTGCCGTGGTGGAGTTCTCTTTCTGGGTTGATATTCTCATCTCAGCTCAGGTGAATGGACCAGCAGAGAAGCTGCTGCGAGGACACGTGGGTGCACGACCAGGGGAGTGGCTTGGGCATGGGGAAGAAGGGCTGGAGGAGGACAAAGTGCCAGGGGAGGGGCAGTGAAGAGGAAACAAAGTGGCATCTCCATTCTGCCAGGCCTTCTGTGACAGGCCTAAGGTAGCCACAGTTTCGCATGGGCTTGGCTCATGCTCTGGCTGCCACTGACGGTAAGAGTGAGCCACTTACATGCAGCAGGTAATAGTATGTGGAGTCTTCGGGGTTATTTAATGTTTTGGGCTTCCGGGGTCGTCTTGGGGGTCTCAACATTTTTGATTCTTCTCCTTTAGGGTTACCTATAAGAAAGGTGACCATAAACAAGAATTCAGTGACAAAGACCACTATCAAGCAATGCTTCCCTTCTGGGGTAACTGAGAAATTATCTACATGCAACTGAGGCTACAGCTGGGAGAAAGAGGAAATGCCTTTGTTCCCCCAACTAACCCTTACAGCCCCCACTACGTGCTTTCCTCCAGTTCTCTGGTGGTCTTGGACCCTGACAGCTGGGAGAAGACGAGAGGAGGAAGGAAAGGAATGCATAGTCTGGCATTGCAGAGTGGGGAACAGCAGTTCAGAGACAGATGAGGTGAGGAGTGAAAACTCCCACAGAAACTTTAAAGAGATTATAATGCTTATACAATCTCTGCTCTCCCTTTCCTGCCCCTGTCCCTGGACTCTTGTGGTGACCCATCCACCCAAGTACTACAT